>JANKHO010000403.1:0-24563 GCA_027627235.1 Agrocybe chaxingu | reverse complement strand
GCGACGTTGCTCCTCTTTGTGTCAGTGGGGTCAAGAGGGCCAGGGCATCTTCTATTAATCGTCGGCAAAATGGCACTGGTGTCGATACGAAGAGCCTCCTTGGCCTTCTCCTGCGCATCTGAAGCTGCGGGCGGCACGGCATCCTTGCTTTCCATGAGCTCGCGCAATCGCCTTCCTCTTGTTCCATAGTAGTCTCGCCGTCGGTGGCCGAAGCTTCAGCAGCTGCCTCTTCTTGCTCTTCAGCCTCTCTGGCTAGCCGCCCTTGCTCTAATCGCGAGTTCTCCTTCTCCTGCTTCAACTGTTCTTCTGATTCCTTCGTCGCCTTCTCCTGTGCGATGTGCTTAGCTTCCGCTTCCTCCTCCCTCCATTTAGGCACCTCCTGCTCCTCGATGCCTTCAGATGCTCATTTTCCTTCTCCTTCTCTTCCTCCTTCCAAATATGCTCCTTCTCAGCCTCCTCTTCCTTTCGCTTCCTCTCTTCCGCCTCCTTGACCCTGCGCTCAGCCCCTTCCTTCTCCCTTCTGGCCTTTTCCTTCGCTTCCGCCTTCGATCTAGCCTTCTCTTTCTCCTCAGCCTCCTCCTCTGCGAGCCGTTGCTTCCGTTGGTCTTCCAACCCTACCCGTATGCTGGCCGGTCTCTGGTGTTGGCGTCTAGGCCTGACTGCCTCGTCTATATGAGGATGGNGTTGCAAGCGGGAGTGGCGATCGGTTGTGCCGGTGTCNTGGGCTTGAGATTCTCCGAATTGACCTCAGAGCGATCTGCCTTCTTCAGCAGAACTTCCGTTGTTCGTGGAACAAATGTACTTAAAGCGGCGTTCACACGATTGGGCGGTATCGATGAATATGACAATGTGGGTGGTAGTGACGTGAGGCCACCGATTGATGTCGTGGGACGCGACATTTGAGGGGGGGCGGATGTGGTGCGTGTACTGGATTCGAAACCCTGCGACATTGTCGGAGTGCCCGTCAGGCATCTGCGCGGAGTCTGCCACCATCGATATACTAAGCGGGCAGCCTCCCGATCTTCCCAACCACTCCCCTGCAGCGGTCGCAATGGTCTTCAGTCGCCTTAGGAATCTCTCTGCCCGATGCCGCTCAATTTCCGAGTCTTCGTCGAAAATTCGGAGTGGTGGGCCTGGTAATGTTACGAAGAGCGACGACCATAGGAAGGGTGTAGCAAGGGCAAGACGCCTCCAGTCGCTGCAGACACGCGTCAGAAGCAATGGAGCCTCCGAGGCGCTCATGACGGCGTCGTGGTCTGTCGGGAGGCAGTGAACGAATATTTCTTGGAGAATGTCGGGGTATCTGCGAATTGGGGATATAAGAGCCTCATGAGCCTTCACTGTGGCTCCTATAGCATCACTTTTTGCCTTCAGGGCATCGAGCGTCGATTGGATTCCGGCGATCTCGTCGTCGAGTTTCGCCTTCTCTTTCTTTGGGTCCTTTAGGTACCCGTGTATTTTGAGCACCTCCGTATCTGTTGGAACGTAGTTAGTTCCCATATGTGAGGCGAAGGGAGAATCTTCAGAGGAAGCCATCATCGTTGCGGGTGCTCGTGGGTTGTCAACGGGAAGGCTGCCGCTTCTGGGCAGGTGTTAGATGAACCAGACGACCTCAGAAGGGGACAAATTCCAGGAAGATGGTTTCTTTAGCAGAAATGATATTTCGAGGTCGTAAGAGTCAACGTTTCAACATCAAACTAAGGAGTACGTGTTTGGCTACGATAAGATAAGCGATATCATCACCATCTTATAGAACTTCGCCAAGCCAAGTGTGACTTAGGTTTCAACTATGCATCACCTCGCGTCTCTCATCGTTCAGCCACCTCGTTCAGTCGCATCTCTCGGGAGATTCCAGGTTATTTTCGCCTGTGTATTACGTTCAGACTCCCTCCAATGAGGTTTTCGTGCTATCTCCGCTCTGGCAGTCCCGAGTGACGATTTATGAACCTTCGATGGATTTCACCTCCCGTCCCGAGCGCCCAAGTTGACAGGAATCAGTACAGAGACACACTAGCCTCTTCTATTGTGTGTATATTTAGCATGTTGTGCGCCTCATTCACCGAGCGTTTACTAATCGAACCGTTTATAGCCACCTCGAAAGTCTACCCGTCACCTCAGATGGTGTGCGTCGCGACGTTCTGAATGGCGGGGACGTCAAAAGCTCTCTTGATTCATAATCTCCCCGAGGCCTTGACGACATGGATGAATCAGCTACTTCAAGCACTTCATTTCCTCGAGAGCCTCTGGAGTTGCTATAAAGCGCCTTACCTTTTGGCACCATCCCAAATCAACAACACTATGGCCTCTCACAAAGCTCTCTACCTCGACTCCAAGTGCGGCAAGTTCGTTCTCGGCGAGAACAAGACACCCTCTCCAGGACCTGGAGACCTCTTTGTTCGCATCGAGTCTGTCGGGCTCAACCCGGTCGACTGGGTTATCCAGAAGTACGGGCTCTTCATTGAGAACTTCCCCGCGATTATTGGCACGGATATCGCTGGTGTCGTCGAGGCCGTTGGCGAAGGTGTTACTGGCTTCAAGAAGGGCGACAGAGTGTCAGTTTGTGAATCCCTGTACGACCATCCATTGACCAAATGCACAGGTTCTACCAAGGTTCTTGGTCCAACGAACGAGCCGGGTATCAACAGTACAACATCATCACAGCAGAAACCGTCTCGAAGGTAATTTATTTCATTATTCAATCATCTGTCGCAGCCATAACCTACCTCTCCAGATTCCCGCGCATCTTTCCTTCGACGATGTCGCTACCATTCCGGTCTGCATGACTGCGGCCTTCCTCGGATACTTCAATGACAAGCCACACGGTGCTGCATGGACGGCGCCCCTCGATGCCTCCGCCCGAAACAAATATGCTGGTAAGCCTCTAGTCGTCATCGGTGGAGGTACCACCGTAGGCCAATTCGGTAGGTCTACAACGGCCATTTTCTCTTGTCGTTTATTCACCTTGGGTCCAGCAATCCAAGTCGGCAAACTCGCTGGCTTTGGCCCCATAATCACCACGTCGTCATTGAAGCACGCCGAGTTCCTCAAGTCACTCGGTGCAACACACGTCATTGATCGTAATATTCCTATCGCCTCCCTCGGGGATGAAGTCAAGAATATCACGACGAAGCCACTCGAGATCATATATGACGCCGTCTCCCTCCCCGACACCCAGAAGGTCGCGCATGATCTCCTCGTCCCGGGAGGCGACCTTGTTGTGGTCATGAACCCTGAGATCACCCCGACAGACGGCAAATCCGTCATGTTCGTCTTCGCTATGGCTGTCTTGCCCCATAACCGCAAGCTCTGCATCGAAATGTACACGAGGCTTACGCAATGGTTGCAGGAAGGTGTCATTAAGGTCAGCGTTTAGCATTCTACCCAATACATGTTCTCATCCTGGATTTCTTAGCCTGCTCGTGTCGAAGTCCTTCCTGGGGGCTTAGCGGCTGTAACTGGCGGTCTGAGTCGACTGGAGAATGGTCAGGTGTCGGGACGCAAGCTCATTATTCATCCGCAAGAAACTGCTTAAACCGTGGAGTTCGTAGACGTCTAGTTACAGAGGTTTTCAAAATGAGAAGGGGTGGAAATCGATGCAATTCACATTCCAAACTTTGACATACTGCGCCGTTGAGCTGTGACACTCCAGCCGAGCACGAAAGTCGCAACCGCACTTGCTCCTCTCGTTCATGGCCCACCACGTTCAATCGGATCCTTTGCCGATGTATCGAATCTTCATGGGCATGGTAGGAGCGACGCTGTTTATATCCGTCGTAGGGGTGGCGACCATCCCCATGTGCCAGTGAATCAGCTTGTCCCCGACGGAGAACTCGATGTCCTCGAGGAGTGTCGCGAGAACCGACTCTGAGGAAAGTACTCGCTTCACATCGACTTCAATCGTGTAAAAAGTAACTCACTCATTTCAAGCTGAGAGAATTTAAACCCGCTGAATTTACCAGACATAATGAGCGCTGGTACCCGACACGCACTGAGCCGGAAATACGACTTACATGCAAGAGCGGCTGCCGCCGATAAATGTCATCCTGCGGGAGCATGAGAAAATGCACAATATTGAAGTGCAGAAGAGCAAACCCCACAAGTGTGAGTAAATACCAGGAACGCGAGCCTTGATCAAGGTTTCCGGGAGGGGTTTCAACCACCTCTCGGGCTTCCACTCCAATGCGTCTAGGCCCCAGAGTGCCGGGTTCCTGTTAGAGCCCAGGATGGAGACGATAATATGCGTGCCCTTCGGTACTGAGAGCGAGTCTATATCTTCGCCGTTGATACCTTTCACGGGGACACTCAGCGGCAAGATGATGTCGGCGGTCGTTCTAAAGGGTCGCATTAACTTCGATTGCAGAAGGAAAATATCAAAACTCTACGACGTACACCCTGTCAACTTTGGTAACCGGAGCATAACTGCCGGAGCAAAGAGAATTTATTATCGTCCTGATAGCTGGAGAGGATGTACTCACAGTCGAAGCGTCTCACGGCAGACCGCATCAAGGTAAGGAAGGGCAAGGAGCTTGTCGTGATTAAGGTCTTGGCCATCGCACTCTTTGCGAGCGTTCCTGACTTCCTGGCGAAGGTTCTCCTGCACGTCCTTGTGCGTAGCGAGCAGATAAAGGATGCGACTAAGCGCGGACGATGTTGTATCGACGGCAGCAAAGACGAGTCCCCTATAGGAAATATTACTGTCGAAAAAGGGATAAGAAACATATGAGGCACAATACTCACGTAACATGAGTGAGAAGTTCATGTTCCCTCAGTCGTTCGTGCTCAGGCGCGAGCATGTTCGCTCTCACTGTTGGTTGAGAGCCTTCAGCTGACGCATACATAGAAGGCAAAGCATCGAAACGTACAAAGAGCACTGATCAAGTCCTTGCCCTGACCAACTTGTTCCTTTATGGCCTCGTCCCCCGCCGCAATGGCTGCCTTCTTACTCTCGATAACCTCAACCCCTGTCTTATTCATGGTGTCGACTACGAACGTGAGATCCGTGATGGACTTCGTGGGCACCATGCTGATCAGGAAACGTCCAAGACGTGGCCAACGCTCGAATTTGCCAACCAGAGGCGTGAATAGTCGCCGCAAGGGTGACATGTTTGAGGAGAGTGGCCTTGCGTGTGGAGTCAGTGCAGAACAATTGAAAGTAAATTAGATTAGAAACGGAAACATACAGAAGCATCTTAGCGGCGATTCCGAAAGGATGAGCTTGGGTGTCTGCAGTAAGAGTGTCAAATGAGCATCCGAGACCACTTTGTGCAATGAGCTCCAGAGCGAGGCGTGACATCCACACGACGACGTCGACCTGTACGATGGAATAGTTGCTGCAGCGATGCTTGTCTGAAGTAGATGTGAGATGACACACCTGTTGATTGTCCCTCTTTGCGAGATCTTGCAAAGTAGCATGGAGGCGGTGACTAACTTCGTAGAATATGTTCACTGCAAGGGATACCGTCAGGAGGGTAGGGAATAAATGCTTTCCTTACACGCACCCATCTCTCGGAGGTGGGCCACGGAAAATGTGGGGGGCCATCATCTTCCGCTGAATACGGTGCCTTTCTCCTGCAAAGCGGATTAATAAAAATCAACCATCTACGACACTAAATCCACTTGCCAGTGGCCGAGGCGAGTCCCTGTCCGAAAAACATGCGCATCGTTCTGTAATCAGGATAAGTTTGTGAGGAGAACAAACACCATATGCATTATCGACCCACTGAACGAAGTCTTCGGTCTCTTCGTAGAATTGTTGATCCTATTAACTCGTAATTCAATTCGTGAAAAGAGTACTATCAAAACAATCCAATTACCTTGACGAAAATATGGTGAAGTGCCAATGGATCGTAGACATATAGACAAGTTTCCTATTCCATTAAAATGTTCAAAAATTTTTTTTCGCATCCAAGCTTGGTAAACGCACGCCTAGCAGTCCCTTTACCTTGACCGCAGAACCGTCTTTCATTCCCTCAGCATAAAGAAGAGAAAAGGGTAATGGATACGCTCTTACAATTATTTTCGATCTGCCGCTGAAATTCCCATCCACTGTTCTTGTCATAGATATCCTCAAAAGAGCCTTGAAGTCGCATGTCAAATTACGACCATCGTGGTAGAGAAACTAACATACCTGCCAACAAGGATTTCCCTGGAGGTCCGGGCAAGTTACGAAGTCCCTTCGGCGTCAAAAATCTCCCAAGCAGTTTCAACAATGACCACAAAACGTAGAGGAGCGCGGCTCCTCCCAGAACCTGGTAAGAGGTTAGATGAGCTGACATGGCTGGGACACTGAGGTATGGAAAGCGTCTTGCTCGGGTAGATATAGGAAAATGAACGGAAAGCACGACGTAAGCACCTCCTACGAAAGACACCCGATGCGGATCAGCTCAGTACTAGATCATAGGCTTTGGAGACCTCCTTTGTCCATAAGTGTAAAGATCTCCGGCTTGAGGTGCTTCTCTCTGGCAAGGGTGGGAGCCTTCTTTTCATCTAGGCGGCCACTAGTGACAACAACCGGCCTCCGTCGAGGCTGGGGAAAATTTGAACTTCAGTATTGGTTGAATACACGTATCAAAACTACCACTTGACTTCGTGTCTCATCACCGACAGTGGCTCCATGGCTGAATTTGTCGTTTTGAGCTGGTTCCTCGAAAAGTGGCCTCTAGAGGATTTAAGGAACAAGAAAAGCCTCTTCTGAGTTAGTTGTGAGAAGAACCTTCTAACTTTAACTATAACCAATGAGAAGGCTTGTATATCGTCAGTGTCGACAAAATTATCAACGTTTTGACAATGATCGTTGGCGGTATGGGTGTCGTCTACCCCATGCGGGGCCGTATGATATAAGTACCTTTAGGTAACTGTCCGACTATCACTCCGACGTGCCGTTGCATAGTATAACTGAAACTACGTATAATAGTACGGAAAGAAGTCGGAATTCTCTCTAACTCCGCCTTTTGCCTACTCCAAAGTGGCTACCCTCCGGTTGATCAATCAGCCTCTCTGAAACCAAGCTCATTAAGTCAGTCAGCTCTCTTTAAGAACTTATCAACGACTGCATCGAAGTCCTTCTGTTGGCTCGACGTGTGAACGCATGGATTATAGTCACACATGTGTGAGAAACCCACCTTGTCAGCACTGCGAAGTGCCTGCCAAAATATGTTCCTTGTTTTCAACCCCATGTTGATTTGGGACTGAGTCGGCCATAAGGCGTTTCTTCGATTATTAGCGGTCCACGCGGCGCGATCATGCCCAGGAGTGTGTGTAGTCTAATGGGGGGATTTTGGAAGTGCTCTTTCATCGTCTACGAGATGTCTGATGCCCCACGCCCACACCATGAAGGCGCCGGCTGAATGAGAGTGTAAGACTTGCCCTGTCCTGAGCAAAAGGCGGAGTCCTGCGTCTCGATGTCAGGTGGGATGGTGGAAGTGCCGATCGCAATGGCAGCAGGGAAGGGACCCATACCTGATCGATAGGAGAGGATGACCAAAAAGGAAATGGACCTGCCACCTTCGGAAATCGTGACCATGATCCCATTCGACGAGAGTGTTCTGTGACATTATGCGGTTCGGAAGGCATGGTGCCGTTAGAGTCATTGACTGACGGGGATCGGTAGTAGAAGGTGGCACACCTTCAGTGACTATAATTGGTAAAGGTGGATCGATTGCAATGCCGTCTTCGTTGTACCGTCCAGCTGGGACTGGAAGTGCAAATCAATCATTTCAGTTCGATAATAAATTCCTTGATAATTAAGTTATTGAGAGTCGTTTGAGCTTTTATGCATCCAGAACATGACAGGAAGTGGGAATTCTCAAAGACAAAGATCGACACCTTTGGCAAGGAAACTTCAGCCAATGCCTGAAGGAAACCCAGGAAGTAAGTTTATTCAGAATGATCTTAAATGAAATTTTACATGCAGATGTTGACCAGATAGCTGTTCAAGAATTGCTTGCTGGAAGAGGTTTTCCGATTATAGTGTCAGGCATTTCACCAGGGAAAAAGAAATACAATAATAGAAAATAACCATTGACAGGAGACTGTGAGCGGTGTAAGAATGCTTTCGCACTGTTTCAAACGATGCCAAAGACATGAACCCAATGTTCCGAGTTGTGACTCATTTTTTCTCGTGCGCAGAGCGTCCTTTGAGATGGGTGAACCGAGCGCGCGTCGCAATGGCAATGCAATTGCCGCACTGCCGGCACCAATGGATGGAAAAATTATGTTATTGCGGAGTAATTACTCTAGTGCTACTCTTAATTTTTACAAAGCAAAAGTGGGGAGTTAGGGATTGTGTTGCAGTCGCAGCGACCTACTCAGTGTCTGCCGCGACGAAGAAAAGAAAGGCTAGTGGCTGTGCAGTGGCAGACTATGACATAAGTAGTACTATAGTACTACTCCGAGATGAGACTGTACAAAGGAAGCTCATCAGAGGATAAGACAAGGACAAGTCAGGCCAGATCACGTGGGCATCGAGGCGCCAAACAAACAGACGCGTTGATTCGACTCGATGCCTCCGACTCTTGCCTTTATCCCATCGGATCTGGCTGACGCGTCGTCGTCCTCCCTCACCTCACTTTTTTGCGTTGCGGCTCCTGTTCACCTCGTATACTCACTCACAGACCCAAGATTGACTTTCAAGATCTTCAGATAAGTCATTATCAATCACCTTTTCTTTTTAAATGGTTGTCATTTCTCCTACTGCCCCGGGTGGTTCAAACGGGGCTCCCCCTACTAGTCAAGGCAACCAGGGCGGCCCACCTCAGTTTGCTCAAGGCAATACTACAGGGGCTACGCAAGGCGATGCAGGACTCCAGGCTCTACCTGCTGTTCCAAAGCGGCGCACACACATTTCGCAGGTCGTCATTGATATGCTCAAGGCATTATCATTACCCGTGAAATTAATGAAGAATAAGGAGATCGAAGGGAAGAATGCTACAAAGCAGCTGGGAAGACTGGACCACATGCTGGATCCAACGGCTTTCCCGGACCTCCCATCTGAGGATGCGTCTTTCATCACAATTGATTCCAGGGAGCGCAAGGATCTGCGGGATCCGGTGTTTGCGAGTCATGTAAAAGGTGTTATGCCCACCTACTTGGCGAAGGAACTCCTTGACGAGGAGGCGCTTGAGAAGAAGAAACGGGATAATGATCCCTCTTCGTCCGAGCAGAGGGAAGGGAAACGTAGGTGCATGGATGGGTCGGACATCCAACCTCGTTCCTATGATGCACCACCAACGATTCTTTTCCATTCGATTCTTTTTACTACTGAGAACAATGACTCGGCTCTTCCTCTCAATTTCTTTTTGAATGAGAACCTTAAACGGTTCATGGTCAGATATGCTTCACTTCCCACTGGGAAGGCGAACCTGAAGCCGGGTGCCACCACACGAGATGTCATCCTAGACGTTGACAAACTCAAAAAAGAGCTGGGCGATGAGATTGACATGACTTTCAGCCAATGGTTGGAGGCTGCCGAAAATAATATCGAGTTCCAATCCCAAAGGGATAAAAACGGGAAGGAAGGCAAATATGCCACCTTCTGGAACAATCATTTCGTTTTCTTTATGAACCAACCAGACCGAGAGACCGAGTACGATAATTGGAAGCTTGTGGAGCGAGAACTCCGAGACGAGTTTATACACCGTCGCGTTGCCTATGACGCGGCATGGTATGCCCAGAAATACGAGCGTGCCAAGTCTGAAGGGAGACTACGTCGAGAATTTCGCGCATATAGTCAGCGCTACGAGAGGTCCTCTGATAGAGGACCAGGATATTCTGCCAATCCTTCCACCTCGAAGGGTGGATGGACCGCCAGATTTTCTCGAGGTGGCAGGCCCTTTCAGCAGGGCATCGGAAGAGCGACCTCCGCTTCCGGCTGCCTCCTCTGCGCCCAAGGAGGTCATGGCATCAAGCAGCACCAAGAAAACCCTGCTCTCCAAGCTCACTTCCCTGGCAACAAGCCAGTTTGGGCAAAAGTTGGGAAAGACGGGAAACTTGTCTCCCCCGACAACCGTGAAATCTGCATCAGCTTCAACCTTCGAGGAGACAGTCTCAATTCCTGCGACCACAAAGGCGCCACTCATCAACATATCTGCTCATTCTGTGGCGACAAATCCCACCACGCCCTTTCCTGGTCTTGCAGAAAACCACAAGTTGGATCTTGACGAGAGTACGGTCGAAGATTTCCTTGCCATCGCCACCCCCCCTATTCTATCTTACACCGACTACCGCAACAACATCGTCCATCGTCCACAACATCCCCATTACCTCCTGGACATGGGCTTTCCTTCCTGCAGGTTCGGCCGCGACTTGGATTTCCAGGACGAGATGGATGAGTACAGGTGGATGGAACCCTTCGAAAGGATACAGACACCTTACGATGCGGAATCATTCCATGCTGCTCTACGCATTCACAACCTCATCGGTGCATACCCAATTCTCGCATCCAATCTCCAGTGCGGTTTTCCACTGGGCGACTTGCCACCCATTACCAAAACGGTCATCTTCCCAAACAATCCTTTCATCGCTGAACATATGGGCGCCATTCAAGATTACATCAACGGCGAGCTCGATGCCATGCGGATGTCAGGCCCTTACTCGCAAGAGGAGGTCGAATGTATTCTTTGCGGGCCTTTTCATGCATCTCCTTTTGTCGTCTCAGTTCATACGCAAGAGCCGGGGATACCAGACAAAATTAGAGTTTGCGGTAACCTCAGCAAGGAATCGAAACAACATCCTTCTGTCAATTCTTACATTCGCAGGGGCAATTTCCCTACGCGATTCGATACAGCTTCTCGTGTAGCCGATATGGTAAGTTATTATTGCTACTACTTGGGCCTTGCTCCCTTTGCACATTGGCGCCTTCGCCTTCTTTGCACGTCGGCTCTTGCCTCCTTTGACGTTGGTGCCTTCGCCTATTTAATACTGGCGCCTTTGCCTCCTCTGACGTTGGCGCCTTCGCCCATTTAATGCCGGCGCCTTCGCCTCTTTTGGCATCGGCGACTTTGCCCCTTTGCACATCAGTGCCGTTTGTGCATCATGACACATGGTGTTCCCTTTCGACCACTCATCATTTCTGAGCCGTATTTCATTCTCTTTGTTACAGATTTCATACACCCCGGTCAGCACCTTGTGCTGCTCATTTGATATCGCCAAGTTCCATCGCACTTGCCCGGTCGCCCCCGACCATAAACCGTGGTTGGTTGTTCAAGGGAAACCTGGCGAATTTTTCATCGACCATGTGCACCCTTTCGGCGCGGCATGCGCTAGCAGCAACGCAGGCATGATAGCCAACGCAGCAGTAGATATTTTGGTGGCCGAAGGGATCAAACCCATCGCCAAGTTCGAAGACGACCTTCTGGTATTCTGCTATCCTTCTGTCGATGGCGCATTTCAAGTTGGAGACTACAAGTATGCCTATGACAAGGAGGAGGTATTTTCTCGCTCTCAGCACCTCGGCATACCCTGGCATCAAGAGAAGGGTGATCCTTTCTTCAGCCACGAAACAATCTATGTCGGATTCTGGTGGAGCATCAAGCAAAAACGTGTTGGCCTACCTGACAAGAAGAGGTTGAAGTTCTTACGACGCGTCGACATCTTGCTCGAGAAGCTAGATGGCCACCCCAACCAACCTCTCACCCTACATGAGGTCGAGAGCATCCATGGATCCCTCTGCCATGTCGCCTTCGTCTACCTCGACGGTCGTAGTCACCTCCCTTCCCTTTCGAACTTTGCAGCCTCCTTTTCCAAGGACCGCCCCTGTGCTACCCGCTTTCCCCCCCCTTCCGTTGTCACAGATCTCCGTTGGTGGCGCATCAGACTTGCAGCGCCGGCAGAGTCAAGGTCCCTCAAGCCTTTAGGACCTCCTCGTGAGCTTGGCATTTATGTTGACGCTTCTACATCATGGGGTATCGGCATAGTGTTGGGTGACGAGTGGTTGGCATTCAAGCTCAAGCCAGGATGGAAAGACCCAGGCAATCGAGACATTTGTTGGCTCGAGACCCTGGCAGTCGAACTACTCGCTTACCTTCTTGAGGAGCGGGGCATCCAGAACTGCCGACCAATCATTCGCTCAGACAATCAGGGCACCATTGGCGCCTTCGCGAAGGGACGCAGCAGCAACTTTTGGATCAATTTCTCCATTCGCCGAGCTCACCTTGTTTTCTCTTTTAATTCTCTTTCTCCATTTTTAATTTATGTCGCATCCGAGGCGAACCTGGCGGACCCCATCTCGCGCAGGGAGGAGGGCCTGCCAGGCAATCGCATTATTTCCAAATTCAAGCTCCCAGACGAGCTCAAGAACGTTTTTTATGCCGTTAACGAAACGTAGAATAATAACAGCGACTAAAGTTGCTGAGAGCGAGGTAGTTCCGCGCACTGCCCTGACTCCAACCGCACCTTTGCATACACGTTCCATTCTTTCACGTACGATTATTACTTCTCCTTCCAAGAGTTTGCAGCATCCAGTTTCATCATCTTCACCTTCGCAATCCCTTTCAAACGTGACCACCATCCGTGTCTCTCGCCGTTCCCATCATATTGCACATGCCTCTCCAAATATCAAGCCTGTGCCTCCCTTGCATAACTTTACCCAGGTCGGTCATCTGACCTCAATCATTCGACGCGCCAAATGCCAGACACACCCTCTCCCAGCAACACTCTCCTTCATGCTGGTTCCACACCATTACCATCTGTCCTTGCCACCCGACGACCTTGGGCAGACCGGGTCATTGCAAGAAACCCACTTCGACCTCATGTTCTTGCGGTCAACCGTATCTTCGAGTGGGACACACCATATGCCATACGCCACCGATCCCAGTTATCTTCACAATTACCACCACCACTCGTCGATCTGGCTCTCTTATCCGTTCGTGGCGCTCTCGCCCCAAACACCAGGTCAACCTATGCAGCGGGCCCACTCCGCTTCACCCAATTCTGTGACCAATGGAGGATCAGTGAAGACGCGCGCATGCCTGCCAGCTATGCCCTTCTTTGTGCCTTCATTGGGGCACACAAAGGTCGTCATTCTGGCAAAACCATCAAGACTTGGCTCAGCGGCATCCGGAGCTGGCACCTTGTAAATCATGCACCTTGGGAGGGTGACGATGATTGGGTTTCGATGGCTAGATCCTCCGCCAATAAGGAAGGCACCGCTCATAAACGTGCGCTCCGGGCTCCGGTCTCTATCGAACACCTCCTGGTACTCAGGGCTTCCCTCAACTTATCCAACTCCTTCCATGCGGCAGTCTGGGCTGTCGCCTTATGTGCCTTTTTCGGTTGCCGAAGGCTCGGCGAAGTTACAGTACCCTCATTTTCGTCTTTCGACCCTAAATACCATGTAACCCGAGGCACTCGGTATGGGCATTTTCTATCCTTTTCGTCTTGACCTAATAGCACCCAGGCTCGAGTACAGGCAGTTCTGCGATGGCGCACGCTCAGCCAGCTTTCACATACCGTGGACTAAGACAACAAAAGAAGATGGTTTCAATGTTATCCTCACTGCTCGGGACGATCTCTTGTGTCCTCGCTCAGCTCTTGAGATCATCTCATGGTCAACAGCTCCTTCCAATTCACACTCGTCTTTGCCTACACATCAGACTTCTGTGAACGACGCCACATGCTGAGGACGTCTGAGAAGCGTTCGACATCTTTAGTGCTCTGAGTTGACCACTGCCCAGCCTCTACACATCGTATGGGCCTGGAGAGATCTTCGAGCAAATCAATGCCTTTTCCAAAACTCTTGCGACCCGGTTCGTAAAGCTTTGACTTTCGACTCGCCATATCATCAGTGGGGAATCTCCGGGCATTCATCTTGCACAACAATGGTTTTGAGGTCTAGTCTTGGGCGAACGCGATGAGGAAAGCGAATGAGGGTTTCGCAATCTTCAAACAGGATCAAATAATTGAGTGAACCAGAACTGCGACTTGCTTTCGTTCCACTATGGTTTGCAGGGTAGCGAATGTGAAGGGAAAAGGTAAAGAGCCCCAAGCAGCAGCCTTGGAGATCATCGTGGTGGCTGGCAAGACAGGGCGCAACGGAATACGAAGTCCTAATCTGGACCCCCAAGTCCACCAACGATCGCCTGTCAATGGCTCCGCCCCTCGAGGGCTTCCCTTCCGAACTGCGTTGCTCGCTAGACAAAACGTCAAGCCACAAGAGCAGAGATTGTATATATGGCTATTTTCTCTTCTTCACTTCGACGCGTTTTCCTGACGAGATGTTTGTTGGCGGTCCTTAAAATGCGAAGGGTCGGCCGCCCCGGCAGCTGGATCAATTCTCCACCAATTATCTTCTGGACACTCCAATGCCAACGCGATGCTGCACGCTCACGTTGCCAGTTTCTTTATCGCTGCATGCTGCCTGCAGCGAAGGATACAGGGCCTCCTGAATGGATGCTGAAGAGATGTACGACTTCTCTATTCGAGTCGCAAACCAACAGGAACAAGTTTCAACGGCTAGGTGATTGGTCGGTGTCTTCTTCGTCGCTATCGCTATCAACACCCTCGACTTTATGCGTAGGTTTTGTATCCGCGATTATCGCGAATCCACCAAGCATTTCCTGGCGCTATCGACATACCATTTGCTGCGAGGGGCGATTCAATGCTTTCCGGGTTGCAATCAAGAAGTCCGCTGCAACTCTGGATCGATTTCGTTCTTCAATTATTGTTGGAGCTTTCGAGGAGACAGCTTCCGCGACGCTCGTCGCTCTCCACGCTTTGCTCGATACCCATTCAATGTTTCATCAACCATCCTGGATTCTTGGCCTCACGCGAAACTGGGTGGCTGCCTTCTCAACGGCTTGGAATCATGATTTTTCTTCCGTGGCGACATTTTGAGGTCGTCGCTCGAAAGTCATCACTCTGTATAGCGCTTGGAATCTGCGATTTATGGGCGTCTTGATTTGGAAGATCGCCCGGACGGCTTGAATCCTACAGCCAATTAGCTACCAGAACTGCGCCCCAGTGAGTCCTTCAATGCATCAGTGTTATACCATCTAACCCACTGAATGAGCTTTGGGTGCGGTTGGGTGTGGCATTTAAGCTTCAAGCAAAAGCCCCCTTGTTTGCTGTCCTGTCAAACAGATTTACTATTTATAATCCTCATCGTGAGTTGTGCCAAGGTCATCAGGCGCTGTGAAGATCAGTTCGGACCCATTCTTTCTTTTTAGGATATTATCAAGAACTGCTCGACTATTTTTACCCTCTACTTGAAAGACCTACTTCACTCTCGCTTCGATTCAAGATGGCCGAAATCATGGCGTGCTCGACCTCTTCATATCGCCCGCCTTTCTCAGTCAAAACTAGGCCCTCAGTTTATATTTGTCGAAGAACCGTCGAAGAAGAAATTGATCGAGAAGTGAATTACACCTTACAAACGCACTGCTATCTGTGGCCGTTACTCTCCTTCGGCCAGCACCGTCGCGTTCGCTATTTGAGCTTCGCCGTTGCCGATGGTTGGCCGAAGTAGTACCTCTTTCGTCCAACGCCGGAAAACCATGCAAGACTAGAAAGCATTTGTTCCCTCGATCAGTTGTGGAAAATATGGCATTGGGAAAACGCACCGAGAGACGTGCAAAGTGCCAACGAAGGTCAAATTCCCGTGGGTTGTGGTGTTCCAAAGATGAGGCTGGTATTTTATGTCGGGAGGAAGAGATCGGAAAGTTAGGAACATGCTAGAGGGTAGAACATGAGTCAAGCAATCTTAACACACGAACTCTCCAGAAGGCTTACTGGGTTATCTACGGAGATATTGAGATGTTAGTTGGCGCTATCTTCATGGCACAATGGGACAGACTCACATCTGCGATGGCCAAAGAAAAGAGGATAATGCCGACGAGTCTCTCCTGTCCAGCTGGGTTGTCGGGTAAAGTATCCCTTATAGCACGGAATCCAAGCGTTGCGATGAGGAAGAGGAGAATGTAACCTGTAGAATGGTGGGTCAGCTTCAAAGTGGGTCAGTGTCTTCCCAATCTCAACCCTACAGATCGTCAGCTGCCAGATAGCGATCTCAGTGCGAGGATCCAGATAAACCGGAGGAGGTCCTGTCGGTGGTACGAGCTCATTGTAAAACCAGGCAGGTCCTGACTTGACGGACATGATGAACGGTCCGATTTCAGACACTGCGGGAGCAGATATGAAATGTCAACCGGGCTTGTTCCACGAAAGTCGCAAGCACTTACGAGGCTCCAAGTAGAGGAAGATGAATTTGTAATATCCAGGCAATGCGTCGAATCTCGTCATGGTCGCCTTTCTCTTGAACAACGTCGGGAGAAAGAAGGGGGCGTAGAGATAACCTGACTAGAAGGATAGGCGCCGTATTTATCCACGGATTATTGTCCCTTGCGAAATACCGATTTCGCCCGCATCAAGTTCTCTGGTCATTTGAACGCTGTGTGTCCTCTCAGCTTAGTCTCGAAGCGAACTTTGGGCTGATTGTGCCACATCAGGATGCCTCAGAGAATGAAGGCGCGCCCACGACTAGTACATTACCTCCGGCGATCCATCCCTTTTAATGCAACGCCCGCAAAAACCAGCATACCATGACACCTGAATATTCCATTTTCGGGTACGAGTTGTAGACGAGGTTACGTGAAAATGCCGAAAAATATATCGAAACAGGGACAGCCTTCAGCGCCTAGGTGATTATCAAGACCCCGACGTCCGAGTCGCAACACAGGTTTTGCCGGACCTGTCCTCGTAAAAATCGTGAATATGCCCATGCTTTTTCTAGCCTTCCGATGGCTTACCATTCCTTGTGAAATGGTTTAATACAACTTGCTATTTATCCTTCTCCGCCACCGCTAAAAGTTGCCCAAAATAGTATCTCTTTCTACCAAGGCCGAAGTACCATGCAAGTCTGGAAGACAATTTTTATTGACGGTGCGTGTGGAAAATATTGAATGAAGAGCGTACCGAGTGCCAAGCAAGATGTTGACGAAGGTTATGTTTCCATGCGTTGTTGTGTTCCAGAGATGAGGGAGGTACTTCGTTTCGGGAGGGAGCAATCGGAAGGTCAAAAAGATGCTGAAAAAGAAAATGTAAGTCAAGCTTCCCCAACATTCAAATCTTGAGAATGCCAACTGGGCAGTCTAGGGGGTAGCATGGGCATTAACTGGCATTTGAGAGGCAGTAGTAGATGGCCTTACATCTGCAATCCCCAAACAAAAGAGTATGACCCCAACAAGCCTCTCCTGCCCGGCTGGGTTGTCTGGCAGGACGTCCCTTATGGCGCGGAATCCAAGTGTTGTCATAAGACATTGTGTTATATAGCCTCCGGAAAGGTGGATCAGCTTCGGGGTGCGCTGTACTGGTGATGCTCAAATCTTACAGAGCATTAGCTGGTACAGTGCGATCTCGGTTCGAGGATCCAGATCAGTCGGGGGCGGTCCTGTCGGTGGCACAAGCTCGTTGTAGAACCAAGCCGGGCCTCCGTACTTCAAGGATGAGATGAAGGGGCCAACGAGAGACGCTAATGAGAAAGTAGCGAAAGACTGAACGGCAGGAGAATCGCCATCACCTACCAGGTTCTAAGTAGAGGAAGATTAGTTGATAATACCACCCTGTTATTGCAGCGAAATTCGTCATGACTCGATTCTGGTTGGGAGGAGACGAAGACGAAGACAGTTGGCGCAGGAGGAGTAATAAGGAGGCACCCTATATGTGTGAGTCTGCCAGCGAGTGAGGTGTAGTACCCATTCTAGTAGATAGATAGTGTCAACGCCAAGTAGCTGTGGTCACTTGAGCGATGTGGATCACTGGTCTTGAGATAGCACTTGTAGCACTTGTACCAGATGAAGAAAACGGGGTGCCCACAGCGCATACATTGCCTGCCACACCTTGTAAAAGCTTAACGTAACCAAGTCTCATGGGCCATCAGAGGGTACCCGGTAGTTGTTCCATTGGAGACCGCGAGTCGCTGATAGAGTTACAAGGAAATCCTAAAGATAGCGAGGTGTATATCCACACAGACGTAGTAACCATTCGAAACCGATATGGGCGTCTAGGAAGACTTGACGTGTTTTTCAGGTTGGCCAAAGTAATATCGCGTACGACCTATGCCTTTGTACCAAGCGACTCTGTGGGCAGTAAGATGATGAGCCAACACTTCCGGCCAATAGACACGACATCGCGTACCTGAAGAGGAACAGTGCAATGACAACTGTTATGTTGCCGTGCGTAAGGCTGTTCCAGAGCAGAGGTGCATACTTCAGGTCTGAAGGGAGGCCGGCCCAACTGGCAGCGATGCTAGAGGAGAGAAGAACGTATTAGGAATAAGCCCAATCGCTGAGAGGTCATATGGCGTTTGGGCGCCATACGTACTGGGTTAACTGCGTGATGGATATCAGGAGGCGCAGACAGAGAATATCAGTGTCGCAAGATACGAAGAAACCATCGTAAAATACATCAGCCCAACCGTGGTCCGAAAGTCAGATGCTCTAGGGCATAGCACTTACATCTGCAATCCCGAGAGCTAGGAAGGCAGCACCTAGGATACGCTCTTGAGCAACGGGATTGTTAGGCAGTGCATCCCTGATTGCGCGGAAGACGAAGGACGATATGAGTCCCAAGAGCAAGTAGCCTGGGGTAAGAGATGCGGACCAATCAGTGTGAGCGGGTTCGGAAGGCGAAGGTTTGGATGCAGCCAAACGCACAGTTAATCAATTGATAAATGGTCATGAAAGTTCGTGGCTCCAGTGTGGTGGATGGAGCAGCTTCGTCTGACGGTATGAGCTGATGGTAGAACCAGGATGGGCCGGGGAATCCCCACACCATGAGTGCGGGCGCGAACGTTGACACTGGTGTGAACAAATGAAAGATGGAGTAAGTATTTGATTTCTGGGACAAGGAACGATCTGTAAGCCTCCTACCAGGTTCCATGTAAAGGAAGAGGATTTGGTAGAAGCCCGGCAGAGGGAAGTTGTCTGTAGCCATGGTGGGAGGAGCAAGAGACCGTGGGCTGATCCAGAAATAGCGCGTCACACTCGGGCCGATATATCCGTACGGGCGTGTACCAATGCCGCGGCAACTTCGCTGCCTACACCAAACACCATGGCAGACAGAGGGTGCAATAACGCGAGATTGGTCGTCGCTGCCCATGATAGCCCTGGTTCTTCCGTCTTTGACCTTCCGGTCGTCCCCGTCTCCATGACGGTGAACACGTCGCAGGTCAGCCTTCTAACCAGCACAACAACTGAGCCCCACTCCACACGCGACCTGCCTGCAGGAGAGCCCTCTCTTCTCGTCATATCGGGAGGAACGGGAGGGAACGCGTTCTGCTCTGCTTTTCGGAATGCCTGCTATGTACTGCCGGTGTCGGACGACGGTGGGTCGTCGAGCGAAATTATACGCGTCCTCGGTGGCCCTTCTGTCGGTGTGTCGTCTTGTTCTCTTCATGTCGAGACAAGCCCTCAAACGTGCCTTTAGGTGACATTCGGTCGAGACTCGTTCGTCTTATACCCCCTGCTCCAATTTCGTCTCCCTTAGACGCCATTCGACAATTGTTAGCATACCGTTTACCTTCCAGGTGCTCCGAGAGAGAGGCCCGAGAGGAATGGAGAGATATCGTGGAAGGCCGTAGTCTCTTGTGGAACGGTGTTCCATCGGATCGAAAGGAAACCATTAGAGGTGCGTGCGTTTCTGTTCCTATGATCAGCTTATAACGAGATACGCCACAGGCTTCCTTGTCTACTTTGAAAGTGAGCTATTAAAACGCGCACATAAGAACTTCGATTTCCGTAATGGCAGGTACCTCGATTTCCTTCGACTTGAAAATATCAGGCTCATAGAAGTCAGTATTGGGAATTATTTCCTTGCAGCAGCGCAGAACTTTTTTAGATCATTGCCATCCGCAATATTTCTGTTTTCCTCAATCACTAATAGCCAGGTAGAGTGTATATGTTTGCATCTAGACCAGGGCTGACTTCGTCTGCAGGCTCATATTCTCCCTGTCATAGTAACCAACCACACAGTCACCATTGCTGCGGAATTGGTATGCATTCGAACACGACTATTTCGTACTTGTGCTCATGTGCCCTTAGGAAGACGGTCAGAAGCTTGTGGGACAGTGCGAGATATCTCATCCTGTAGTGCCAACCGAATTGTCCTTCCAAGTCCGCGAGGAAGAAGAACCAACGTCGCCGATAGACGGCCTTGGAGAAGTTATTTCGCCTCGTCAAAACGTGATGTTCGAGAGCCTTACCAAAGGAACGCATGAGCCACTCCCATCTCGTATTAGCAGTGCGTCGCATATGGGTTGCGTATGTAAAGCGTCTCTGACAACGTCTAGGACTCTACTATATTAATGGATATGGCATGGAGATCCATCCGTCTCCCAACGGCGAATTCCTCTCAAGTTTAGCTTCGAAGGATATCCTGATATACTCGTGCGGGTCTTTATGGACGAGGTATGTTTTGTTGCATCGGGGTGTAGGCCCGGGAGCTCATGGTGTTTCCGAAGCATAATTCCATGTTTGGCACTACGAGGCGTGGCAGGAGCCATCGCTCGCTCGTCATCGCTACGTGCTAAAGTTCTGCTACGTATGTTATTTCGGATCTTACACTTTGTTTGATGGTGCGAACTGACTTTGCTCCAGTGAATACAGAGAATGACCGTGAAACAGAAGGGTATACGGCAGCGGACTATATCCAGTCAGTTTCTCCGTCCCAGTTGGTGCTTCCAAATGCTGATAGAATGGTAGATCGATCGTACGTACTTTGAACACGAACTACTCGAATCAGGCATACGGGCTAGGAGGCGCGAACACGACGTATCCCGTATCAGCCTTCATCACGGACCTGGTTTATCTAAAAGGCACCCAAATCGTGATAGATGTTAAGCGAATTACGGTGCGTGTTTTCTGCGATGAGATGGGGCATGGCGGCTGATGCAGATGCAGATGATGGGTGTGCGATGCAGGGAAGTGACCGGTGGCCAGCGATTCGATGCAGAGACGGTGAAGAGAGCGGTGGGGCAGGTGGATGTAGCTAAATATAGAGATTCCCACGGGAATTAGAGCGATTGTTGCCTCGAGGCGTGTTCGCGTTCTTCCGATGACACTCGCTCTGGATCAGATGACGATGAGTACATCCGCCGAGGCGGGCGAACACCGTTCACAGGCGCGCCTTCTCTTGTCCACTCTCTCCATGGGTGATCTGCCCCAGTGCCCCACTCCGCCCATGCAGCAGCTCGACAGTGGCAAGTCCTTCATTTCACTTTTTGCAGTCACCAATTCACACCGACCTCTTTGCAGGCGCTAGCCGGAGAGGCAGCAGCAGCAGCAGCGAGCGGTCTGCTCTCTCAATCCTGATGGCATCTCATGCGAGCCCCACTGCGCAAGTCTGCATCAGCGAGTTCAACGCTTTGCCCCTCGAATCAGAACCTGCTCCGGCCAAGCGCCCACCTCCCGCTGATGTCATAACAAGTAACCCCGGCAACAGTATTTCTCGTTCTCCAGATATGATTCTCAGCAGCAGTACAGACGACAACAGCTTCGACGAGCTCGTTACCCCTCTCTCCGAGGAACCACCCGAGAGGCCAACAAACAGGGTCCGTTTCCGTTCACGCGTACGAATTACCTCGGGCTTCAGTCGCCACCGCCACAGGCAAGACGGGCAAGACTACCTTTCCCTCACTCCCTCGTCTTCCCACTCTGGCTCGCCATCGTCGTCCATTTCCGCCCCCCTTCGCTCGCACCCCGAGGACGAGGTTGCGAAACCTGGTTGGGGCACGTTGGGTCAACGCGTTTCTCTCCTTGCTCAGGGTGGTTCGCTGCGCAAGAAACAAAGGCGAGAGGCAGAGATGTATGCTAAAAATATTGAACGCGGAATGGTTGTTGCTGCGAATGTGAACGGCCGCATGAACGAACGGACTGCCCTCCTAAGCGCATCAGCAGTTCCCTTGTACATCAACGGCGAAGTGAACGGCATAGCTGGCAACTCGAGTCTGGATGAGGAGGCAAGCATTTCGCGGGAAGTGGACTTGATCTTCGGACCGTGGCCAAATCGAATTTTTAAACCATCATGTATACTGTTCTTCCCATTTCATGATGCGTGCATAAACTAACATCCTCTTCATTTAGTGGTGGTGGTGGCATGTCGAACCCATCGTGTGCTGCCGTTGCTTGTCTGATTCTGACGACGAGGGATAGGTCGTCTCATTGCAACCGGATATTGCTTCGCATTTGGCCACCTTCCATCAGACATTCATCCTTGTATTCCCTCTGTTTATACACTTTACATAACTTATTGCTCTATCCGATCCTTCTTTTGGTATGTAATCGTAATGCCTATTCGAATCAAAATCTGTAGGGTGTCCTTAATCTGTGATGCCTGCACCATATCCCTACTTCGGCATCACCATG
Organism: Agrocybe chaxingu; assembly: GCA_027627235.1. Classification (NCBI taxonomy): domain Eukaryota; kingdom Fungi; phylum Basidiomycota; class Agaricomycetes; order Agaricales; family Agrocybaceae; genus Agrocybe; species Agrocybe chaxingu. The sequence goes on along the minus strand of JANKHO010000403.1, from coordinate 2,211 downwards.
GTGGGAGGCAACGTTGTAATGGGAGGAAGGAGGCTGGCGGCGGTCTTCCTCGCGTTTTGGATGAGGAGTTCGTCCATGATAACCATTGCAGCCATCGCCTCAACAATAGGAACTGCTCGAGGGACAACGCAAGGATCATGGCGGCCCCTGGTGGCCAAGGAACCTGGCGTACCATCGTAACGGGCCGTATCTTGAGGCTGGGAGATCGTGGCCGGCGATTTGAATCCGATTCTAGACCGCTGCTCAGTAGACCATTGATTGAATCTCTTAGGGATCATACCTGAAGTAAATGTGCTCCCCATTGGTGATTCCACCTTGGATACCTCCACTCCAGTTGGTGGCAGTCCTCAGTCGACCGTTTTCACCACGAATGAAAGCATCGTTGTGTTGGCTTCCCGGTACTTCGGTCCCCCGGAAGCCAGACCCAACCTCAAACGCCTTCGTAGCAGGAATCGAAAGCATAGCATGTGCGAGCTTGGCTTCAAATTTGTCGAAGACGGGTTCACCAAGCCCAGAAGGTACATTACGGATAACGCAGGTGACAGTCCCACCAATGGAATCTTGCGCCTCTTTCGCCCTCAAGATTCGCTAGAACGAGTGATAAATCAGGTTGAACGACTATATGCGTCTTAGAACGCGATACGTACCTTGGTCATCCTCTCTGCGGTTTCTGGATGAGGGCACCGGGTGATATGCTTATCAACATCCTCTCTGGTGATTGTTGACAGTAACTCGAGGTACTCTTTCGACAAGGTGTCAGTTGCGCTGTCGTCTTCTTCATCGGCATTAATCTGGGAAGGTGGCGGGGCGGTGGCTGACAGATGCACTTTGCCCACAGAGCTCACGAACGCGACGATTTCGATGCCATAGGCTATTTTAAGGTACTTTTCGGCCAGAGCCCCAGCAGCAACACGTCCTAATGGCATCGTTAGCTCATAATTGTGTCTCGACGAAGGTGAAATAAACCTATAGTCTCGCGTGCACTACTTCGGCCTCCTCCACTGCTCGCCTTGATGCCGTATTTCTCAAGATACGTGTAGTCGGCATGACTGGGGCGAGGATAGAGATCGGTTTCGGTATAATCATGTGGTCGCTGATCCTCATTCTTCACCAGGATGGCGATAGGCGTTCCAAGCGTGACGCCCAACTCCAAGCCGGATTGGATGTGGACGAGATCTTTCTCGTTTCTCTTAAATGAAGGTAAGACGGACAATATGGGCGCATACATCCAATGATAGACGCGTACGGGGGTTGTGAGATTACTCTGGCCCGGTCGGCGGCGGCTGAGTTGCGTCTGGAGGTCTTGAGGAGTCAGCTCCAAGCCCTGCGAGAATGTTTCAGGATCGCCCAGCATAGTTGATCAAGCAAGGCATACTGGAGGACATCCGTCGATAATTGCACCGACAGAAGCACAATGACTCTCGCCGTAGGTCGTAACTCGGTAGAGGGTTCCGAAGGTGGACATGGTTGACGCGATCTGCACAAGGCGAGAATTTGTTTTATGTTCTGCAACAGTCGATATCAAGGTCAACGACGAATCGCTCGAGCCACAAGTGCTACTCACCAGGTCGATGAAGAGGACAGCGAGAAGCGGGTCAGAGAAAAGTTGGGCCGATTTCGGATTTAAGTATCTAATTGAGGTCTGGACTCCGCTTTGGGTAGCTTCCGCTTTCTCGATCTCGACCAAGCCAGCCGCCTGCCACTTTCACCTCAACCTCCACCCGACTCTTCATGTCAGCCTCCGCTGCGCAAGCAAACACTTCACGGTCTCGGACCCAGGCGCGAAAGAAGGTTAACGACGACGCCTCCTACTTCGGTCCACCGTCCACCAACGGCCCATCGGGCACGAAGAGACAGGCAGCAGACAAGGCTGACGGTGAACCACGAGTGAAGAGAAAAAGAGTAGAGCAGACCCATATCGCTATCGCAGCCCCTGTAAAGAAGGACGTCGTTGAGAACGATCCGCGAAAGTCCCTGGTGCGTTGCCTCGATTCCCACTCTCTGGCCGCGAAGTGAACGTGTTCCGTGCATCCTCCTCCCAGGTCGACTTCCACAAACTCTCGATAGCCACCCTTCACCGCTACATGATCCAGTTCGACATCATTCCTGGTGTCTACCCTTCTCCTCTATCCCCGGAGGACCCCCCGGCACCCCCCACCCTTTGCGATCCCCAGCGCCAACCATCTCGCGGACCCAGCCCCCCAGCTTTAA
>JANKHO010000402.1:0-24578 GCA_027627235.1 Agrocybe chaxingu | reverse complement strand
AAGAAAAACCAAGAGATATGAACAATACGAACCCCAAACCCATTTCATCAGCCAGAATACCATTGAGCTTGTTGACATGAAGACTGGCCAACCACTCCAAGCCGGATTGTTGGTAAGGGCGAAGGACTCCGCGAAGTAGAAGCGGAGGAGTAACTTTGCTATCGGGATCCCAATTAACAGGGGCGACGGCGTAGGGCTTGAGGTATTCAGGAATAGAGGACCCATCCATGTCGTCTCCCCCTTCGCTTTGTTCCTGGTCTTGATTCTCTTCAACGTCGTCTGCATCGTGTTCTTCATCCTCTTGCTCTGAAGGCTCAACCATTGCCTGATCTCCGTCGTAGGGATTGGCAGTATCGTCGATGGCATCCATAACTTCTTCATGATCAACTAGATTGGCAGCCCGCTCTGTTTCCTCTTCAGGAATAGAAGATGCTTGGACTCTTCGAGAAATAAGTGTCGAATCTGTGGCGCTACGTCGGTTAGGTGTAATAGATCGAGATGCCGACTGGGGGTGTCGAGGAGTGTCAACATCAACATCCTTGTGAACAGATTCTGAGAGAGAGAAAACGGATTTCGGATAAAATTCGGCTGCACGAGGCGAGGGAGTGTCGGATGGCACCAAAGTCGACCCTGTCGGTGGAGGCGGAAGAGGGGAGGCAGTTGTTGGAGGGGGTAAGCAGGATGCAGAAAGAGGAGTGGTCCGAATAGGCGAGGAATCGGGTAGTGGATTGACAAGATCATCCAAATCAAGGTCAGAGGACGTATCTGACCGCATCTCGATGTCCTCATCTTGTGCGACATTAGCATGTCCGTTCAACAGTTGAGCAGTGGGCGCCCCGTAGTCTTGCTCGGGATAAGTATCGGTCGTCGTCGTGGCAGGTGTGCCCGACCTTGTAGCTCCAGCTGAAGAAACAGCTGTTGTACGTGGTGAAAAAGCACCAAGGAGCATTGTGGTCGACTCGTCCTCACGGTCTTCGGCATCGTGAAGAGAGCTTATCGTCGATTTTCCGTCCTCATCCCCCTCGCCCTGTTCGGTGGCCGAGTCGTCTGCTCTCGTGCCTTCGACAGACTCTTCAGCAACCTCCTGTTCTTCCTCGTCTTCCTCGTCATCGCTATCCTCCTCTTCATCTTCCTCAAATTCAACAAGACTTCCAGATCGACTACGAGAGCGGAATCTATCTCCCCTGGCAAGGTCTGTGTGTTGTGTCGCCAAAAGATAGCCTGATTGGTCAAGCATAGCATCCAAGTGCGCATGGCTCAGTCGTCTCTCCTCTTCCGCTTCCTCCAAGCGTCGTTTCTCATGGATATGCTGTAAGAAGCGTAACGGCGTAAGTTGGTCAATTGGGTACCGTCAAATTCTATGACCACTTACATGGACAGCCTTCTTCCACTCTGCGATGACAGCATCAATCGCAGCCTTCGCAAGCTCTTCTTGAGGAGATTTCTTCTTGTCTTCCTCTGCGTTCCGCGCTTTTGAGCTCGCCCACTCCTTCTGGAGTATCGAAGCGATATGGTTACCCAACGTCTTCGGAGTAGGCTGCCGGCTCCTTTTCCTTGCGACAGCAACGATCTCATCGACGACGTCGTCCCATAGATCCCTTGTCTCCCGCAAGGGACCGCCAAGAACATAGTCTTCGTCAATTGCGCCGAACAGGAAGTCCGAATCAGGAATATACCGCCCTTTGTGGCGCAGCTGTGCGACCCTCTCAATAATTTCGGCTTCCTCTCGTGCCTCTTGCGCCAAAGCAGCCGGGTCTACGTCTTCATCGTCTAAGAGTGTGTAGGATGATAAGAATGCTGTTAGGGATTTGTGTTTGTGTTGGGGACGGCGCTGATCAGGATGAGAGATAGTTGGAGGCGGTCGACGGACAATCAACTTGATGCGCTTGATTGTGCTTTTTGGAGGCGAAGGAGGGACGGCAAGTTTAGGGGCTGGAGGTGGAGGTTGTGGAGGCGGTGGCGGCGGTGGTGCGATATTAGACATCTTGAAGCTAACGTGTGGTGGAATCTATAAAACACGTCAATCACAACAGCGTTCGGTGCTAGACGGAAATTTCTCTACCTTGGCCTTTACATGTTTTGGTGAGGCCTGTATTTGAGGAAGGTCCTTTAATCGGCCGCTTCGTCTTGACAAGTTTACCAACATTGATTCGTCTGGAAGTCGAGGGTACGACACGGAAACCTTCCGAGGACTGCCTGGGGTTGACGGCACTGGTACTGGTGCTGGCACATTTTCACGGTCGTTAGTGCCTGGCGGTGGGCTTGGATCACGACGTCTCTTCCCGTTCACTCGTTTGGGCGGAGCGAAAGATATAGATTCATCGACGCCTGGCGGCTGGTCCATAATGGAAGGAGGTTCGATAGGTACAGGAAAGCTTTCGCTCGCACTTCTGACATCAGCGGTCGCGGGTGCAAGGGGCGAACCCTGAAGCCTTACTCGGCGCCGTACAGCACCTGTTTTTAGACTTTCTTCAACAATTGGAGTAGACACTGATGCCATAGGTTCCTGTGCATTTGGCGGGGCGGCAAGCGGCTCTTCCTCCTTCTCCTTCCCTTTCCGGCTCTTGTCACTTCGCGAAGATGCGATGATATTAATTATCTCTTCCGTGTTGAGTGCCTTTTTCGCTTTTCTTTTCGCGGGGGAGCGTGACAAAGGAGGCGCAGAGGTAGAAGGAGTTGTTATGGTTTGTCGGCGTTCATTCATCTGTCGACGAGTCTGACGTGTGGATGCCGGTGGAGGGGCCGCGGTACTGAAGAGGTCATGGTTTGCTTGGAACTGGATAAAGGGCATGAGAAGGGTGTTTTGTAGTCTTTGATAGGTCACTAACCTGCTTGAAGACAACGCTGTTATCTGCCTTGGCTTCCTGGGATGAATTCATCAATTGGTGCATGACACATCCATAAATGAATGCTACTCACTGCAGGATTATACGAAAGCATCATCGTGAAATGTTCCATATGAAATTGCTCTCGAATCTATATGACGTGCCAAATTGTAAGAATATTTTGCGTCGAAAAAAAAAAAAGAAAAACGCACTAAATCATCATGTCGGTCGATGACTCTCTCCAGTTGTGCTTTCTTCTGCGCAAGCAGAGTGTCCCTCTGAGATTCGAAACCCCCCAGCCGCCACCTCAGGTGTTTCCGGCTCGAGCTGCGCGCCGCCGCCGGCGTGATATTGACGATAGCGAGTGCGTCCGTTGATATTCACCCCTTCCACACCAAGTCCCAGCAGTTGTCTCCCACCCCTAGCAGCTGCCCTGGCCGATTCTGCCCTCGAAGAAACCGACGTCCTGCTCCTGCCCCCACTCCCACCTCGCCTCGGCGTCGCCAATTCCACTGAACCCACTGACCGACATTCTTCTTCAATAATGAATGGACGACCCACCAAGGACTAGAGTGCTCCTTCGCTCGCACCCCTGCATGGGCTCTCCACCTATGCTGTTTAGAAGCCTGTGTCGTCCAGAAAGTCGGTGCCCAGTACGTGTTGCTGTACCTCTGGCTACAAGCGTGGGACGGGCACCAAGTTCGATCTTGCGAGATCCTCGATGGTTTGCGCTCGTTCTTGGATAGACCGGTAGCTGCTAGGTCGCTGATTGCGGTGCTGTGACCGTAGGAAGGCAGTTACGAGGAACGCGCCCTGTGAGTGAGGAAACGTTGGTTTGCGCACGGCCATGATTTTTGGGTGTCTAATAGGCTTTGTTTGGCCGTGCCAAACACCCATTGGTGAAGAGTTGCCTTTTGCAAGGGACTAGAACAGCATTCGAGGTAAACTTTTGCTAGGATAATATATAGCAGAGGGAGTGGTGTGAAGTAGACACGTTGATACAATGGTATCATACATACATAAATGATTAAATAAGAGAACAACAGGATTAAAGACCATCTTTGGTGTCCAACCAACTGAAGAGTCCAAACGAAATGGGCTGGCTATGAGCATCAAAATGAAAGCCCAATCCAACAACCTTTACACGAACTGTGGAGTTACACTGTTACACATACAACGCGAGGACCCAGGGGTAGTTATGTGGTCGTAAGGCAGCCTCTTGCTGCACCGAGTCGTATGTTTCCTGGCACAGGCAAGCCTTTTATGGAAGAAGTTCATGAAAAGTCGTCATCATAGGCATGGGCTCGTATATTCGAAGTCCGGGAATAGATTCCCATGAAGGTCGGCCCCGGGCAAGCCGTACATCGAGGCAGCGTTGTCCTCAGGGTAATTATCGAAGCTGTCAGGTGAGAACAATAATCAGAATCGAACGATGAAAGCCAAAACAGAGGAGAAGAAACCCACGCGCTTGCGTCACCGTCACCGTTAATTCTGGGAAGATACGGGGCAGTGATCTCTCTATTCGCCAGTCTGTCCCAATCAACCTCTCTAAACCACGGGTGGGCGAACACATCTCCTGCGCCATGTCGCAAATTGCCGTAACGCCGTGAAGCGTCGCCCTCCATCAGTTTCGTGATGATATCTGTAGCATTTTCGTTGAACGCAGCAGGGAACCTGATGAACGAAGGGCCTCTCGTGATCCTCTCGTACAACAACATATGGTTGACTTCTGCTTGATGATATGGAGGCAGTCCAGAAAGCATCTCGAAGATGAGTACGCCGAGCGCGTACCAATCTACACTCTTGTTGTACCGTTGTTGGAGGATAATCTGGGCGGAAGACGGAGAGTGTTAAGCACCGATGTTGTTATTCCGAGAGGCACCGGCGTACCTCAGGTGCCAGATAGTCGGGGGTGCCGCAAAGCGTCCACGTCGTCGTCTCACAAGACTTGGCGAATCCAAAATCAGCGATCTTGATATGTCCATCGGCGTTCAGAAGAATGTTCTCCGGCTTCAGATCACGATACACAATATCCTGCGTGTGGAGATGGTTCAGTGCCAGCGCAACCTCGGCAGCGTAGAATTTGGCGACGGGATCAGGAAAACGCTGGGGAGAATGGAGGATAGCCAGGTTAACGTTGGTGAACAATTGGATCGCAAGTGGGTCGCCTTACGTTTGATCGCCGTAGCAGCGTGAAGAGCTCGCCACCCGGGACGAAGTCCATCACCATATACAGATTTCCTGCGTCCTGGAACACACCCCACAGGTTGATGATGAAGGGGTGTTGGACGTACGACAGCATCTGCTGCTCGTTGTTCGTGTGTTCGACTTGCTTCATCCTCACGATGCGCTCTTTATTTAACACCTTTATCGCGTAGAACCGGAGGTTGTGTTTGCTTCGAACTAAAGTGGCCACTCAGATAACAGCATTGAGATTGAAGAAGAGAGGCCACACCTAGATGTACACGCCCAAAGCTGCCTGTGCCCAGCGTGCGTTGGATGATAAAATCGCTCAGCCTATACGTCCCCTTCACCCGCGCGACTCTCCGTATGCGGGGCTGCATGATCTCTGATGCATCCTCGAGGCTTGTAGATGTGCGTTCTGTCGATATTGATCCTCTATGGTCGTATATGGCGGGGTTGATAATATGTGAGTGTGTCGATTGGGTCGACGTCGGCAACGGTAGTTGTGGAAGCGGGTTCTCCTGTGGTTTGTGCATCCCAGGAACGTGCATGGTGAATCTCGAGGCCATTCGCTTTATCATGAACTCAAAGACGGCGTCAAGCGGTATGTGCTGGCTGTTGGGAACAAGAAGCAGACGGGTATCGAAGTGTGGGATGGGGGATAATAATGAAAAGAAAGGTAGGGCGTGGCCTTCATTAGCATTGTTCGCTTAGCCGATTCTGATCAGCTGCAAATAAACCCACCGAGGTCACATGACCAAGTACAAAGGATACCACCCCGGCACAAAGGGCGACCATCGATGGAACAAGGCATTTCCCAGCGACTGAGTTCGTGAAACACGCGTGCCCTGATCTTCATGACAACTTGGGGTGCGAGCTTCACGAAAGAGAGCAAGAAATGATCTCGCTGCCGCCGTTTGAACCCCACTCGTCCCTGCTTTCATGCGGGACAGAGCGCCCACCCCCGTATTATTGCCGAAATGCGACACCGGGCAACACTCATTAGCTTCTCTTCTGCGCCTCATGCACATGGTCGACGACTTGGCCTTACGGCACTTCTCGAGCTTGAAGAGCTCCACTTTGCTTTGAGAGATTGTCCGAGTCGGCCATTCAAAGGTGAGCTCATTCCAACCGGTCACTAGCGAACTCGCCGCGTAGAATGGCCAACAGCTTCCTGAAGTTGTCCTTCCTGAAGGCCCGAAAGCTGGCGAGAGCACGAGGACACAACACGATAAATATATTCGAGTTCGCCAGTGCCTAATGTAACATTACCGCGAAACACCTATCTTTTGGTCAGCCGACCCTCCCAGACATGTAGGAAGCACAGGCGCTTACCTAGTTTTGGCGCCTCTCCGTAGCACAGACACATCAACTACCCGCTTTGGCGAATGACGGCCGCGACGGGATTCAACGTGAAGTTTCAACCCCCCGGTCTAGGATTACGTCCAGCAGACTTGAGCAACGCCCTCCACCCTGCCTCGCAACAATCTAAAATAGATCGCTCGCTGAGCAATATAGACACTGCCAGCCTAGTCCGTGTCCTACCCTCCGGTAGTACCTGAACAAAAACTTACAATCAGTTCTTACTTCTCGATGAAGAGGCCCGCAGCCCAAATGGCTGTTGTTAACAATGTAAGATTGTCGACTTACTTCGATCAGATCATTCAAATCCATAGCAGCGGATCCATGCTCTCCACTGTTCCGTTTGCGAGCGGTGCATAGAACCACGACGGAACGGGCCACAGACAGGAGGACATCTAACGGGGTATGATCATCATCATTCAGATCTGGTTGATCAAGGTTTTTAGCTATTCCGTCGCCTTCGGTATCCTCATCCGCGAAGTCTCCGTCGTTGTCGTCCAAGGCTTCTAGGTCGAGCTGGAGATCCAATGTCAACCGTAGGATTTCATGGATCTGGTTCTTGGGTGTAGATTGAGTAGCCAAAGCGAACAGAAAAGCCCAAAGTTGATGGGATACTTTTCCTTCGTCGTTGATAAAAAGTGCCGTATTTTTGGTTGAATCGTGATATGTTAGGTCAGACTGCGCATATGTAGAGGCTTCCTCCGACAGCAGTGAAGAGATCTGTGGGGTCTTCTCCATAAGGTATTCCGGGTCGCCAGAGGGAAAAAGTTGCAACGCTTCATTCAATGACCAGGACAGACGATCATTCTCGTTAACATCCAATATGAACCCGTACTGAGTAAGGAGCTGTGCATTAGTCAACTCTTCCCCGTAAGTGTTGTAGATTTCAGAGTGAGCGGGTATGGCAGCATTAGAGACCATCTCGTAGAACAGATCATGGTCTCTATCATGCTCGATGTCGGTTGATTCTCGAGCCCCGCCATCTTCGCGGTCATGCGGGCATTCCTGGAGAGAACCACACTCTGGACAGACGCCGTAGTCACTCTGAATACCCGTCAGCAACTGAGACACATTTTGATGGAGGAAAAAGATTACCTCGAGGTGTACGTGATGTTCGCCAACGTGATTGAACCTGAAGCACTGTTTGTTAAACCCGTTAATTTGATTTGGAAGGACAACCTACGCATCCGCTATTGGAACCATGGACAAACCGTGATACGCGTCAACGAGGAAAGCCCTTGACGATACCAACGAAAATGCGCGGTAGAAACCCATCAAAGTTGGCGAATATCGACTGCGCACAAGCAGGGGCTCCGCAAACTGATCATAGAATCGAGTTACTTCGTCCTGTTGCACCGAATAGGTGAAAACGACGCGACAAAAATATGACAGCGCACTATACCAGTTTCGTCAAGCCGTGCTCCATCCGCTCGTCGAGTATCTTCGCCACCTCCGTATTGAATAGCCAAGACAGCGCCTCTGAGCCATCCTCGCAGTCGTCGTCATTGGTGCCCAGCCTGCGGTCCCAGAACATCGGCAGATCGACGAGGGGCTTAGGTAACGACTGCAAATACCCATACCATCTCGATTGACGTCCGTTCAATCTGACTCAGAGTCAGCTCAAGCCGGAGGCTAATTTATCAAGAGAAGGAGAAAAAAACACCTCAGCTCCACGTAGAGCGCGAGAGCAAGAGATAGCTGCGCGTCCAGTCCGTACGGGGCGAATGGAATGGAACCCGCCAACGAGCAGCTACGGACGGACAGAACGGAGTCCTTCGGGATCTTCACAACTGCAGGGACGCAGAAAAACAGACGGTCAGTCAGGTCCGATCTACGGTAAAGTGTCCAAGTCCACACAGGAATGACATACGCGTTTGGTGTGGGTGTATGAGGTGCCCTCCAGAGCACACCCCAATCCCTGTAGCTCCGGAACGTAGATGTAATCGTGAATCGATTACGATATTGTGGGTTATGCACCATTCGAGCAGAACCTTGACTTGCTCTGCAGAAACAGCCATGTCATTGCAAGAGTACTCGGGGATCTCATGACCCGGGGATAACCTGCCCGTCTTCAATTTCCACAGAGCTGAGAGACTTGCTAGTCCAACCTCCTCGTTCGGGGGTCTTACACCACGGCCACGAGGCAGACTCGGGGAAAACTAAGGATTTGTGTGTTCAAGGTCAAGGTCATTGCCAGTTCGTTCTACTTACGATGAAAGAGTTTGGCTATGCCGCCTAGAGCAAATAACAGGCGTCAGGGTGCCGAGAGCCCCGCCTCAGGCTGCGCCCGCCCACATACACCAACATCATAATGGCTCCAACACGCCTCGGCGCCCTAGACTACCTCCACAGAGGATTTGTATACTCACTCGCTGGATTATCAGTCTACGCAGTAGTGATGTCAGTTCTCGTTCATCGGGACACAATGAATCGCGGCAAAGGTGTGTAACAAATTACTCCGACCCACAACCCGAACCGCTCACAACTTCTCCGAGCCCAGAGGCACGTTCTCCTCACTTACAGGCTATCTTCAGAAGCAGGAAACTGATTGATATCCACAAAAATACGACTCCAGTTGATGGCTGAGAGGGAACGATTGGGATTGCCTCTGACATCGAAAAAACAGGTGCGTTTCCTTCCGAGCCCTTGCTCCATCTTACGCGACGTGTATACCAACAATCATTTTACTCTTTTGCTCCAGGAACTAACGGAAGAGATGGAAGAATCCCTCGCGGAACAGGCTACCGCCATCTTCCGGAAGCGAAATAACACTTCGTGATTCCTATATCCCGTGGACCTCCCTGGACGGAATGGAATTTGCAATAGTATGTCGTCAGACATTGGGTTTCCTGGCATTTGTTATCGTTCACACAAGTTGCCTGCAATCTCTCCATTCCTGTCAACTTCGTTATCACTTCTACGAACCCCGTCCAACATAATAGACTGGGCTATTACGCAGCGCTGGGGATAGGCTGTAACCACCTCGAGGATATACGGGTATTGCCAACTATACGCTAATGATACAGGCCGAAAGGCAATGCTCTCCGTTCTGATGTTGAGGTTCAATCACTCATTCTATTGTCTACTATTTTTGTGGCCTCAAGGCCTGACGTCAAGGCCCTGAGGCTGAGGCCCGTCCTCGTCCCTTAATGAACGAAATTGGCCCTCTTCCATTTTCATGAACAACTATCTGTCGACGATGAAATGACATTCCCCTTCAAGAGACGGCTCATTGCATTTGAGATCCGGATGGTGCGTCGATAATCAGCACCGGCGCAGAATGAGTCAGGAATTTCTTCCATAGTACGCTGGCAATAGGCCAGCGGAGACAAATTTCTCTTCTGACACAAGGGGATATCGTTGAAAGAAGGTTGACAATTGGCGAAAGAGTTCTCGGACGACAACATGTCATTTACATAAATAATACAGTTTGGGTACGTTTGGGTATAACCGAGTCATCTACGGAAAGCGACGCTAAGGCTACAATGTAGGGGACTTTGCCTGAGGAGTACCGAGAATAACATATTTAGTGAGAGAGCGTCCATGGCGAGAGTGGAGGATGCGAGAAGGGTATAAGGGTATCCAAGCATCTATATCTACAAGAGAAAAAGGAGATTAGGAAGTGGATACAAGAAGACAGTTCTCGATCGTCCTAAGCGTTACTTAGAATTAAAATTATCGTACGAATGTGGAACGGTGGGGGACCGGTTGCAGTTATATGTGATAGTGAGGAGGCCATGGCGGGAGCGGGGAAAGGAATCGGAAGAGTAAGCGAGAAACGAAAAAGAAGAGAGAAAAAGAAAAGAAGTCCATCCGTCGAAGGTCGAAGGTCGCTGTCGAGGGAGGGGGACCAGGGTAAAGGTTTCTACCAGTGACCAAGACGGACCTGTGCAGGGTCGAAACCAATTTCGAGCCAGGTGTCGACACCATCGACAGGGGCAGCATGATCACCAATACCGACGAAGCCAACGCGGCTGTAGACGTTGGCAGCCCTATTATTAAGGCCGACGAAGAGGGCCACCTTCTCCTTGGTCTTAAGCAACCTAGTAAAGAGATCTGTCAGCAACCTAAAGGCGGTTTGAACAAAAAGGAGAAGAAACTCACTCATAGCATACTGCACGGACGAGGCGTTCAGCGCACTTCCTTCCACGGCACTCAGGGTCTGTGTAGACCTTCGTGATAGTGGCGACCCGGTCGCTGTTCCTCGTGAAGGCAACGATCGACACGAGACGAGGGGGGTATCCACGCTTCATCCATTTGTGAATCCAGACCTGGCCACGTTCAACGAGTTGGGTAGCTTCACGGATGGCATTCTGCCGGCTCAACCTGAAGGGGGGCTGCGAAGGAGAACGCTATTGAGGGCCATGACACACTGTAGGTATGAAGAAAGGACTCACCGATTCATCAGCAAACATGTAGCACAACCGAGCAATCTCGTTGATATCTTGAGGAGTGCCAGGACGGAGTTCAAACGCCTCGTCTGGGGCCAGAGGAAGATCCTTGGGAATGAAGGTGCTCCTCGTCAAGAAGCTGACCTTGGCATGGTAGTAAGGCTCTTGAATAGCTCCGATCCTGGTTAGACGCGTCCACACGTGGACCCATGCTGTTGTAACAATGTCCACTGCGAAAACAGAGTACGTCCTCTTGTCGGGCTGATTTTTCCGAAGCTCATTCGCGAGTAGGGCCATGGAGTTGCGGATGCCGGTGTCGTATTGTAGATAGATATAAGGGATGGGGGTGAAGATGAATATGGGATATTTGCCAATGCTACCGTCGGTGCAGGCAAGAATGAAACGGACTTGCGGCTTGGCCTGAGGGTGGGCGAGGGTATAGTTGACAATCCATAGATGGTCTTGAGACATACGACCAGACCTTTCCAGCGCAACACATTTTAGCAAGACGGGTAGAACATGGTTCGCGTTGACTTGATTGGCATTCAGCGAGTCCCAGACAAACGCAGGCACTTTGGTGGCTTGGTGGAATGTCTGAACAAACTCCCTAGGGACTGGAGGTTGTGACGAGGGCAAAGGCGGGGCGGACATGAATTTGGTGGCGGGAGAAGGAGACAACTGAAGAAAGATTGAAGAGGGCTGCAAAATGTTCGGTTAGAGAGAACTGAGTCTCCTTTTTATACCTCTTGGGTCATAACATGCGCGAAAAGGGACGAAAAGGAAAAGCAGATTGTGGTCCCCGGGGCGCGATTTGGCGCAGGTATCCATACTAGTACAGCAGTGACACACCAAAGTTCATACCATCCCGAATACGGGCCTGGACAGAAATCTGAGCACGAAAGAAATCCTGCGGCCGAGCTCTTCCACTCACCTCCTGCGAAACGAGTGCATCACGCTGCTCCTTGGATCGGGGGGCCCGGAGATGGTTGAAAATCGGAACTGGTGAAATCTGGTTTCCGATTAGGACAAACCAGCTTAGTTTCACCTTCGGGATTCAAGATCAGAGCTGATTTCCGAGTCATAAGAAGAATCCGTCTGGGAGCGCTAAGTCGCAAGCGCTCAAAGACGGCCGATAATTGGCTCTCATCAGGCGACAGGGGTTACGGAGGGCCCGCAAGCCACCCCAGGCCAGAATCGATACAAGTTCTGATTGGCGGCGAGGTTCTCCATTCTTTCCTCTTTCATGAAGTGGATTGAGCGATGAAAAGGTCGATTATTGGACAGCAATGCAGTTGGGATGTGAAAGTTGGAATTCAGCAACGCAGGTTGGTTGCCCTGATCGCAAAGTTCCCACGCATAACACTTGGAACCCACCAAGACTTCAGACGCGTGTGACATCGACGAAGCAGAAGACGCGTAACATTTCCCCCAGATTTCCCCTTTCCATTGTCGACTATGTCGCTGAGACTCGAGTACATCTGCTTCATGGTACTCAGGGTTACGCGTGATGTTGACAAGTGAGTGGCCTGAGTTTAATCCATCCAATTCAGATGCTGAACAAGGCCGAAACCCACCATCACTGTAGCGAAAAGCTGTGGAATTCTCACAGAACTGAAGCATTCACTCGTCTCGAATCGCTATTTCTCCAAATGTTTGCAACAAAAAGTTTTTTTGCGCCTGTAAAGCTCATTGATCGTCCTAGGTCAATCCAACGACCGGTCCGTAGTATGTGAGCGTCGAACAACTCTGCACGTACTTGGCTCAACCTCCGATCGCCTGGGAAGCGTTTGATTCGCCTAATCTGATATGTTCCAACCTTGTTCGTCTCGTAACTCCGGGAAGCGTTCGAGTCGCACGTCTGTGCAGGTGCGTTCGACGTTCGAATGCTGCATGAGGCCGATGATAACCCCGATGGCTTGATAATCCCTAGGACAGCGAAGAGCGCCCTATGATGGATTTTCTGCTCTGCGATTTGAGCAAATACGACTGCGCTGACTGCAACGACCTCAGCTATTCGTAACTCATCAACTTCGATCCAGATTCGGATTCTAGATCCCATTCGCACAGCACGAATGAGAGGACGAGCCGCCTCGTGTTGATGAAATCCGACCTGCTGACTTTGCCGTCCGTCGAGAGGCCTCAAAGGCTCACCCAAACGGGACATTCATCATTTTTCTAGGCCCGCCTTCATCGCCCTGGGTTCAGAATTTCCATCAAGATGCTGCGCGGACGCGGAAAGTGATTCATCTGGAGGGCCACGGAAGGCTACAGAATTTTCCAGAGTGAATGCAGGCGGTGAGTCAAGTAGGCCTTCCTTGGGCCTTCCTTGGGCCGTCGACGAAAGAATGATTATCTGGACATGGATCGGGTCAGCGGTAACTCTGATGCCCCGTTGGTGGATTCAAATCCGTCGGGCCCCATTCGCAACTATGAATACCAACAGTCAAATCTTGTTCAAAGCCTTTGATCCGTCTCTTTAGCACGGATCAACGATATCGTGCCCGCTCCCTTGCTGTAACCGTAGCCTCGTCGCTATCGTGGTCAACTGAATCCCTTCATCATCCGTCAACAAGGCCACCGCATTCGGAGGTAAGGAAATTTTCTCGTTTTTTTCTTCTGCCCTGAACATCTGCCAAACATGATTAGTCAATGATACAAAAAATAGGCGTCAGTGAATCTATTTTGGTCAATTGTTGATCTACTTGTCTCTAATGAATTCCTATCCATCTATGTACTCTAGGTACTTGCGGACAAGCGTTTGTTGCGGTTAACGTTGGATGATTGACAATGGTCCACCTTTCTTCTTCCCTGGCTCTGTCGACTGCACCACGCGCCCTGTTGCACGGTTACGAAGATCGTCCTTTAAATGACATCTACTCGGGAATATAGATGAGACACAGATAGACAAACTGCATACGGAGGACGAGAATCTGAACACTCGACCTGATGATCTAGTACCCTCGGCATGCATACGAAATCATAGCACCTCTCTCACCGCTCGACCATTCATCTCGTTGGATACAGCTCTTCTTAGCGACGGTTTATGGAAACTTCCGGTACTGAGCAGGAGAACGCAATGCTCGACTCAGCCGCTATTTTTACGACGACGCGGACGGGTGGACATGTCTTTCAATAGATCACCTTACGTCTTTTTCAAGCGCGTCCGCTGAACTCCACCCCGACCTGTGCAACCAAGACCGATGTACTCTCGACGAAAAAAAACTCACTCCGGTAATTCAACGACCCGCAATCCTGACGAGCATGCGACAGCCGACACATGGGGATCGCCTTCAAAGCAAAGGACGAGATACTCGGGAATAATCATCACACCACTGGTACTCCGACGTCGACGTCTCGCCTCGCGCAATCTCCACCCTGACCGGACGTCATGATCATTCAACACGCAGTCATTGCGAGATCGCCAGACTAAGCTATGAGGTGCAGTGGTCGCTGCTATTAAGGAGTGGAAAGCCCGCCCAATTTCTGCACTTCTATCCCGACCTGCGCGCAACAACGATCGCCTTCGACCGCATTTGGCCCGGCGGCATCGAGAAAGGCCCGCGTAGTCTCATACTAGATGCTATGGGACCCCTTCCACGCGGTTGGTAGACACCACGATGAGCATACTATCGACCTAGTTGTACCGCCAATTCCCGCTGTCCCACATTGCGAGGCTCAGCTCGCATGCTCTATGCAGCTCCCCGTTGATTCCCTCGCTTTGTTGGTTCCAGTTGGGAGGCAGGCTTATGTGGGTCTCCAACCCTTCTCGGTCTTGGTCTAGACCTCACACCCATACTCTCCAAGCGGCGTCAGGCAGTGTACATTGCAACTAACTAATGCGTTCAGTGGCTTTCATCGACGCCTAGGTCGCATGACGACCCGAGATGCCAACGCAGCGCGGGAAGCACAAAAAAGCCGCTGGGCGCCTATTTATGGGCCTCGCCCTGTCCGGCGTTCAAAGGAACCGGAATGACTAATGGGCGGTGAGCCAAAATGACTCAATAAGAGGTTCCGTGGAGACGAGCTTACTTTCGTTTACGGAATTCTAGGGTTCAAACTTCCTGCCTCGGGAACGCTTTCTATCTTTAGGATGCTGTTAGATTGACGCGTCTGTCAACAAGCACAAGGACCTACAAGTTGGGTAAGCGTCAGCTGTTAGACCGCCGGCCTGTGACTCAGAGCGGTGCACGTTGACAGTATCCCACTCCAGAGTAAGAAATCCAAGTACACGGGTCTTTGAATGATAATCGATCTTTGCAGAGTTGAACCTGGTCGGCTTGAAAAGAGGAAAAGAAAAACTAGACTCAATGACCGAAAGTGCAGCTCTTCCATTCCATTATCGCACTGCCGCACTAGCATAGCACCGCTTTGCCGCAAACTACGGAGCGGTCTAATTAAATAATAGGACTTCATTCTCTGCGATTGACCTAATTAATGTCCACCTCGTTGGCCCCACGTTGCCCCGCGTCCCCAGGCCTGATGGCGAGGAAGGAGGCCCGCATGCGGGCCCTTCTAATCAGGCCCTGTTGGTTATTGCGCGCTCCGGACTCAATGGATGCTTGAAGGAATTTCGACGTTATGGCCCGTAATGACTTAATAAAACCCAGTGCCCAGGGCAGAACAGGCCCAATTCCATTCCCTTCTTTTCGGTCCTTACCCCTTTGCATGACACAGACTACTGAATGAGAACAACGATGAGACGAATTACACACAAGACAGGACAAGGACCTCGCCGCTCTCCGACTGCGTCGCAACTTCAATTCATTCGGGCCCTCTTCGCAATCTGTTCCTTCGACTCGTCGACATCTCGAGGACAGGACTCGCCATTGACACCGCCCTCACTGCTTCGCCGGCCGCCGGCCGCCATCCATCTCTCTATCTCTTCCAGCTTCTCTAGATCCTCTTTGAAAATCTCCCCTACTCGTTTCGCGGCATCGAAACGTTCGCGTACCGCCTGAAGCTCTATCTGTAGGCGCTCCTCGCGAAGGAGCATGAGCCTCGCTCCTAGACCTTTCAGCTGCAACAACTCAGCGAGTGAAGGGGTGTCACTTCTAAGAACGGACTCCTCGCAGCCTTGACAGAAGAGGGAGGGGACACCGTGTGCGTGGCCAACGAGTACCTTTTCCATAGTGCTCATGTCTACGACGGCGTTGTGCATGATGGCGTAGATCGACGCTGCTCGAGTCGCCGTCATCTCGAGGCGGGTGGCGAGTTTGAGGGCGGAGAGCCAGACTCTCCCTCCAAGTGATCTGTCAAAAGTGCTGAAAGAAAATAAACTTCAATCGAAAGGGTCTCCGTGGTTAGATAGACGAGAAACTTACATTTGCGACGGGTACAAAACCTCAATTAGATTCTCGAAATCCTCCCTGTTAGCAAGGAGTGTGAGGTCTATGGTTTCCTCGGCGTCATATCCGTGGATGATCTGTAGGCCTTCGCGGATCATACGGCTCGTCAGTAGGTGATAAGATGGGACCCTGTAGATGCGGCCTTCAACCTGATCATTACTGAAATGATCGTAAATGTGAATACGGAAGGGCGCACGATGACTTTGATCGTCTCCACGAACAGGTTGGAAGGTGTAGGCGTCTCCTGTCTGGGGCGTGTTCCATCCAGGCGGGTGGGCAAGGGAGGTGCGCGAGTGTCGCTGGTAGAGGAGTTGTTCATGGTGATGTACCTAGAAGATTTGCTGAAGAACCTTGGTCGAGAGGTGCTTCCTGGATGCTCAGCTTATAGGCAGAGGAAGATACAGCAAAGACATGGTGTTGTCAAAGAGTCACCTCCAGACCAAGGGATCGGATGCGCTCTGTGTTCTTTCTTGCAAAGGAGCACTGTATGAAAGAGTTTCATCAGCTCCTTTGACTTCGAAGCGAGTATTCCTCACTTTGAGTGATCCGTCAAGTCGACTTGAGCAAGAACCGAAGACAAAGACCTTCAAGGTGGAGGAAACAGGGAGTTTTCTTTATGCAAGTTGACAGTTCCTTTCAACGTGCGGATCTGACGTGACGTTTGAATCGTGCTTCTACAGTCAGAAAACGGTCAGACACCCTTTCCCCCAAATAAACAAAAAGATAAGTCTAACGCATCTCGGCAAGATTGGCCATTGGACCACAACCCAAGCCATGTGATGGTAGTCCGAAAGACAAAGTCCTTTCACCTAGTGGTTGGTTGTGCTGAGGCGATGTTCACACAGTCGGTGATTGGTTGCGCGTCAGCGTGAACGTCCTTTCCTTCCTAAACCATCACTGCTTTCCAGCTACGCAGCGATACGCATACACGCTGAGTACTGCAAGGTTTATTCTTAAGTTTTTGGTATATGTTTGGCTGCTAACTTAACCTGCGGATGACTCGGAGAACGCCTTCGGGCTGCTTTTTACCAGGACTTTCACTTCACTTCATCTACGGACGAGAGATTACTCCGGCTCCTTGCATTTTTGAGTCTGGGTTTGGTACCTATGCGTGCCCATATCGAACTTCCTGTTGTCTGCACTGTTCAACTGCACCAACTCCCGAGTCGGAAGGAAGGAAGGAAGGAAGTGTATTAACCGGTACTAGGTCCCTATCAGAAACGACCGGCTCAGTGAGTAAGGAATGTATTTTTGAACAAGGCTGCCCTCCATTTTCCGCATTGCTCGGGTAATCTTCGTCTGTTGTTGCCGTAGCTGCCGTCTCAGTGAAGGTCACTTCCTGGTAGCTATCCTTTCTGGAGTGTACATAGCGGCTGTTCAGTGGCTTGGATCGTCAAGCGGCTCAGATCCCATCCTCAGATGGATCTCCTCAGACCTTACACTAGTATCAACTCGACGTGGTTGGTCCTTGCCCTGGATGGATCCCATTAGCCTCTGTCCTCGTATCCGGGATTTTTCATCGACGGATTTGATGTGATCTAATTTTGGAAATTAGAAATTACCTGTGGCGTCCTCCACGGGCCAACGAAGCCTACTACCCCCACCGCCCCGACGGACCCTCCCCCCAATCAGGCCCCTGGTCGTATAGCCAGAGCTTCAATGGAGCGCTAGATGCTGCGTAGTGCAAGTTAAACGGTCCAACAGATTTTCGTTAAACGTCAGACCGCAACGTTGACACCGACTGCTCGTCGTTAATCGTCAGCAACATCTTTGTAGCAGACTGAGGCAATCATATTGTATCCAGTCTAGTGGCTTCCTCGTCTTTGTAGTTCTTCCTTTTGTTCCTCTTCATTGTTGCAAGGATGTTAAACTGAGATACGGCCATGAAACAGCCCCTGAACGCGTCGCGTCACGATTACGTGCGTGTCAAGAACTTAAACCTTAGACAACTAAAGCGTTCACATATCTCTCGCTAATTTCTACACGTAGATAGCGCGTCTTTGCTCGTAGATAATACCCAATGGATCATCACCGAGTCGATCAAGGCACAGCCGTCAATTTCTGCCGCCGTACCCTCATTCGATGCTGTGAGGTCGCATTTGCCTCCGTTGGATCACTAACGTTCTGGGAAAGGGACCGCGAAGTAATCAATGAAATTTCAAGCCTCAAAAATCATGTTGAATATACACTGTCCAGCGAGGCAAGGAGATCTTCCTTATCCAGGGATGAGACGTCAACGCGTCACCTGTAGTCTTTGCCGAGAATTAAAATATGAAGCAGGTTAAATATTACCCTAGATGAGCCTTTTCTTCTTCTTCTTTATGTTCTCGTTTCGCTCTTCATTACCAGCAATGTCTTCAAAGACTTTTCCATACCCTTGTTCTTCTGCCCGTATGAACCCTAACTCCTCCTTGAATTTGGTCTCGATCATCGCCACAATTGAGCTGGTTGTAGAGGACACTTTCCCCGCGGCCTTGGATTCACGGATCCTCAAAAGGTCGATGGTTGTCATCAGGGATATCTTCTTTGCTTCGTCGTCTGAAATTCCGACTTCGACGGCCCTGAGAATGAGCTCCAGGAACCCTTGTACCACCCAAGAAGCAACTTTGAGATTCCTCCCTAAGGTAATCTTTTCGATTGAGGAAAAACCCGTCATCGTATTGAGTTCCGCGATGGCTACTGCCCTCATCCGTCGGAAGTACCACTGGTTTGAGAGGGTGAGGACGGAGAACCACTCCTCTTTTGAGAGTGAGAGCAGAACATCAAAAGATCTGGCCTGCATCGTGAGCAGCTCCCATTGAATACGATACGACGCAACACACCGTGGATATAGCGCTTTCAAAAAGTTCTTGAAGTCGGATACGGTCGTATAAGGAAGAAAAATAGGATTTCCGCTGGAAGACGTGCTCCCTTCACCGCCCGGACCTAACGGTTGTGGACACATGAACATCGACGCAAACACCTCCGCTCGCTGACGAAGCGGTAGCTGGGAACTCGAAAACGACGATTTTCCACCTGTATAGTAATGAAACATAATGCACAAATGAGAAATAGGGAGAATGTAGCCAACTTACCTGGAACACAACGAATTCTCCCTGGATATAGTAGTCGGGGTCGTCCATAGCTACGATGTCGGGTTCCTTCCGATCGAGAGAGTCCGGCGTGAGCGACGGTGTCACGGCCTCGGTTGGAGATACAAGTTCCAAGGATCCCTTCGATCTCTCTGATTCGGTGTTGTCAGACATGCTATGGGTGTTGAGAGTATGGAGAAAGCTCCGCACGTTGTGTGGGGGCCATCGATGCAAGTAAGCGCCCAGATGACTAACCTTTCGCACGGTTGCAATCGATGGCTGAACTTAGCTTCAGCATCTGATAATTGTTCTTCTAATTACAATGGCTGTGAATATTACATATCAACGCCCTATACCCGTGCCGCCACTTGAACAATAGGAATGGGTGCAGAGCCGCAAGGGATCGCATACCCTGTCTGCGCCACACGAATGCCATCAAGCTCCACTTTGAAGACGTGCTTGATATGCTCGTCTATCGATGCCGTCGTCTTCAACCACGCTGTCCCCCGCTCAGAATTGCTTCTCCAATACTGCTCTCTCATCCGAAGGAGCTTCGTCCCAGCTGGGTAGCCCAACCCCTCCTCTGTGATCTCCTCGTCGCTGATGGTTTCATGGCGAAGGACCAGCGCGCGGTATCCGTCTTGTACCCACTGTACCACGAAGTACTCGCGCCCGAAAAGAATTTTCTGCATCGGGTCGTCGAGCAACGAAGTGAGGGCCTCGACAGCGGACTGGCGCAGTGCGAGGCAGTACCACATCGTGGAGAGCTTGAGGATGGAGAGCCATTCTTCGGTGTTCAGCTCAGTGCTTCGCCAGGAGTAGCTGTCAGCGACGTGTCAAAGCTTACGACCACGGAGGAACGAGAGGAGGAAGGGACATACTATGGGAAGAGAGGCCTGAGGAAGTTGCGAAAGTCTGCTATGCTGATACCTTCGAAACAGATAGGGTGCTCCTTCGACCGTCCCTCGACTGGAGCGTCGACTCCGTCACCTTGTGGGACGTTGAACATGTCAGCAAGAGTCTCCGAGTGCCTGACGAGCTGGTACTGTGGGACACGGAACAAGACGTCCTCTATCTATCCAGCAGAGGTCGTGTGAGCAAGCTCGGGGCGGGGAGACGTACAACGTGAATACCTTCAACCATACGAGATCTCCTTCCAAGCAAAACTCAGTGTCCATGGTGGCAGCTTTCGATTCGTTGCTGCTCCGATTCATCTTCGGCGGAGGCCTTCTCTCTTTTGGACGTGTTGTGGTGCTTGCTCTTGGGCCGAGGAAGCTCAACATTCGTGCCCTAGGAGAATCGGAGGGACTGTTGATAGACAGAGAGAAAGGGTGAGCGAACCCGAATAGGACACTACGAGGACTGTCAGCGGTTGCGCACCTTTCGTGTAAGCTTTCCAAAGGAGAGACAGCAGTGGCTTCGACTGGCGCGAAGCTGTAGCCCATCATCTCTCCTTCAGATAAATCGCCCGAATTCATCCTAGTGATAACAGCGAAAGCAATGCCTCGAGACTGGATGGGGGAGAAAGAGAAAGAGCAGTACAACTTTAAGCTTCCGCCTCGTAGCTGCCTTGTTCGAGGCTTACATGCATCAAGAAGAAGGGAAGTATTGACAAAGTCACTACACCATCACAAAAGGGCTAGAAGCAGGGTTGTGCGCTGATGGTTATTTTTGGATGAAGTCGCCCAAGTACAATGTCCGTTTGCCGTTTGGTCATTGCCTTGCAAAGGCATCTTTGTTCCAAGGACATACAAAGGCATGCGGAATAGCGATTGAGCGAAAACAGTGGGGGTGACCGTAATCCGTCTTGCACCCCCCTGGACCACGGTGTACTCGTTCCCGATTAGAATTTTCTGCATCAGGTCGTCGAGCAACGAGGTGGGGCGGTCGACAGCAGACGGACCCAGTGCGAGACAGTACCACGTAGTGTCAAAGCCTGTGAGTGCGGAGGCGTGAGGAGGATGTAACGTACTATAGCAAGAGATGTCCTTCGAACTTCCCTCGATTGGAGAGTCGACCTCGTCCCCTTGTGGGACATTGAACATGTCTGCCAATGTCTCCGAGTGCCTGACAAATTGACAGTATGGGGCATGGAATAAGACGTCCGAGGACGCCCTATCAAGCCGAGAATATGTGAGCGGACTCAAGCCGGGCGGACACACAGCATGAATCCATACTTTTGACCAAACGCAAACCCCTTCCAGGCGGGATTCTGTGTTCACGGTGGCAGCCTTTGATTCGCCACTGCTCTAATCCATCTTTGGGGGAGCCTTCTCTTCTTCGGATGAGTTGAGGTGCTGGGGCTCTTGGGCCGAGAAAGCTCAGCATCCGTGTTCTGGCGGAATCGGAGGGGCTGACCATGAACAACTAGAATCAATGCATCAACGTTCAACGTTCAAATGTCATGTGCCTCACGTCATGAAGAAATGGCTCACGAAAAGAGGAGCCCGAAGAGCCGAGTATCCGCATAGATGAATCGACAGAAGATATCTCTGGCAGCAGGGACCACAGAGCGGAGAATTCGTCATTCTATAGAAGGGCGTCGACAAGAATATCCATCGGGCAGTGGACACTGTAGCCTGTAGGTGAAAAGAGAATCGGAGTGAAGAGGTTTGTCACGAGTGCTTTGTTCCTACTGTCGCAAGATCGTCGCTCTCGGAAAACGCAGCGACTGTGAATGTGTTACTTCAGCATTCTTGATAGAAGAATCAGACGCAGCATCTTGCGGCATTCTACCCACGGGGAGACGCACTTTACAGTGATAACAACGATCCAATACAAGTTCCTCGCGATAGGGGAATCCTCAAATGAATAAGAAGTATGGCCAGATAGTACAGGACTTGGTACTCACTGCATCGAACATCATTGTATAGCCCCTGTCTAATCCTGTGTTTGTTGCTTTTATGCCCCCCGCCTTGGTCTGAATCATAAGGCATTCATAAAGCCTTCATATTGCCTGGGCGGTGTTCATTGTTGGCTGCCGGTCACCGAGGTCGGTTGCCTGTGTTACGCCGTGCGGGAATGAGGATCTAATCTAATCAATTCACCGTTTGGGGACGATTTGTTCACTCAATGCACCGACCAAGTAGGATGATGGTTTTGGAGCCCTTACAAACATTATGAGCATAGCGGCGAGCCCATCCAACGGGGCACGACGTTCGTAGGCAGAAGGTTAAAAGCGAAGTCGATCACCGCCCACCGAAGGAAGACGGATTGCGCCTCGGCAGCCAGGATGACACGGATCAAAACATGTGCTTTCAGAAAATAGGGGCTTCTAAGCGGATCGCGTAGATAACTTTCGATATTTTAGGAAAACAACCGGATCGGCGCCACTCGCGTTTTCGAGCAAGATAAGCGGACAGTCGAGGCTTTCATGACGCTCGACCTTGAACGGAGGCACTTTTGACCTGTGGTATCGTATACGTTAACCATCTCAATTGAAATTTGCTCATATTGAAGCAAAACTTGCAGGAGAGCATTCAAGACATACTTTCCAAATGGAATACGGAGAAGGCGCTGGAAGGGGAAGGGCCCCTGCCTCTATATTCAACCCGCTTGACCTTTTGAGCCCTCACCTCACAAGCATCGTCGGAATCACTGCCACATGAGTCTGTGGAGCGAGCGATCCCGGCTGACGACCCTTGATAGAAGAGCTTCTTCAAGCCAATTTTTCTAGAAAGTTGGGCTGATAGGAGAGGGCGTCGAGTTGCCGATCGTCTACAATAGACGCTGAAGCTCGTTGCAACCCTTCACGCCTTTTCCCTCTCCCTCCCTTCCTGCTGCATCCCTGGAAGTCGCGAGATGGCGCTCATTAACAACCCGACTAGCATGAAAGGGCCTGCGGAAGTTGTGTGCGTACCTTTTATCAACTCCATCATAGCGCAATTTTATCAACGACTCTTCTCAAGCCATGGGTGGATGTTCATCGGGAGCGCGTTCAACCTCCTCCTCATGGGAGTCATGGCGTCCCAGATGTACATGTATTATATCAAATACAAAGAGTACGTGCGCTGCACTCGAGGCTTCTGTCCTTCTGTGATTCTGATCTCTGCACCCGCCCGCTGATCAGCGACCGGACCTGGATTAAAGCTCTGGTGGGCAGTCGCATAAACTGTCATCCCGAACACCGATTGAATGACTTCTTAGGTCGCGGGAATATTCGTCTTGGATGTTGTCAACACCGTGTTCCTCTTCACTTATTTATACCGCTCCCTCATTACCTTCTACGGCGAAGTCGAGTTCCTGAGTAAAACGGACTGGAGTACGTCTCACTGCTTTCCCCATCTGTTCTCATGCTTACCCTTTAGTTTAGTTCTAGCCACAGGTGGGCCCAAACCCATCGGACTGACGAAAATTAATCACAACCCAACGAACGACAGGTGCTTGGACAACAGTCAGTGTTTTCCGTCCACGTTTCGGCCTTCGGATCGTCGTCTGACGGAAACCGTTCCAGGGAGTGATCGCATGCGCCGTTCAACTATTCTTCGCCTGGCGCATCCTCGTCTTAACAAAGAACTGGATATATGTGGTGATTATCGCGGCGTTGTCCTTGACGGGATGCGGTGAGCCCATAGTTCTTCGTCGTCTCCGTGAAGTAAACAGGCCTTCTCATCACACTTCGTAGGCGCCTCCCTCGTAATCCCCATCAAGACGGGTAACTTCATCCACGTCTCCGAATTCCACAAGATCAGGACCGCCGTTACGATGTGGCTGGCTTGCGAAGTGGCTGCCGATGTTGTGATCACGGCGCTCCTTGTGTGGTACCTGTACGTTCTCTTTATCTTCTCTCTCATCCATCAGGTTCGCTAACTTTAAGCCTGAAGTGTAAGCTCTTCGGCGGCGTTGCGAGATCCTAACCAAATGATTTATCCTTCAGCGTAAGCACAAGACGGGTTTCAGGCGGTCGGACATGATGGTCGACCGTATCATCCGAGGTAAGCAAGTTACATCGTTCAATTTGAAGCCGCTCTTATCCTCGTCTAGTGACTCTCCAAACCGGTCTTCTTACCATGGTAGTCGCCTCCGTTGACCTGTTCTTCTTCCTCGCCGACGTAAGCACCGTCCATTTCCCCCAGTCACCGCGAATTTTTGACGTCTCTACAATCCATCAGCCAACAGGGACCCACTTCCTCTTCAACTTCCCCCTCGCCAAGCTCTATGCAAATTCGCTAATGAGCAGCCTCAATTCACGGCACGGATGGAAGTTCAACGGGACAACGTCTGTCGGGACGGGCTCGGAGAGCCAAGTCAACACGACGGGCGGCGCACAGAAGCGGATACATATGTCGAATATGAGGAAGGCGGTACGAGCTCCGCTGTTCTATCCTCGTAGGGCATTTTGTTCAAATTCTGGACCATTCAGGACGTCATTGTCGAGCCAAGCGTGATTCGCACGCACCC
>JANKHO010000401.1:0-24589 GCA_027627235.1 Agrocybe chaxingu | reverse complement strand
GACGCAAATAAGTCGTGGTGTATTCTGAAGACTAGTCGCACAGTACTTGCATTGAAAGGTTCGTCATTCACCCGTGTGGGCTTATTCATCCTCGTCGTCCGAGCATTCCGAGTCCCAAGGAATGTCTGGTTTGTCAATCCCAAACAACCCAGGAAGCATTTCCCAGACCTTTTGTCGTCCTCTGTTATACTGCGCTTCCACGCACAACGCGCACCTGGTGCAGAAACGAGCTTGAAGCTTGCTTTTGGTCCATGATCGGGTTACAAACTCAATCTCACTGAAATCCGCACCATCCCTCCATAATTCAGCCAGGAGCTTGTTCTTTGCGGTTTTGCAGGCGGTCTCGTTCAGACAGGAAAAGGACGGAATCTTGCCGTTGTGTAGAGAAGGAAGGATGGTGCTTGGGACCTGACGGAGGAGCGCTTCATAAGCAATAATACAGGAAAGAGGCTCATTCAAGCGCAGACTATGATTCTTCCTGATCGCCGAAAAGCCCGTCCACCTAAAGAAAAGCAAGGTGAGAAGAGAGCGCAGAGGGAAGTCCGCATCCGTACAGTGACATAACAGCTGCGAATAGCAAGATAAATTGTAGGCATGATCGATCGAATTGAATTTTCATGAGCGAGACAGGCGGCTTTGAAGAGGAAAGACTCCTCGAAGGCAATGTGCGTGTTTGCCTCTCGCTCGTCCCATAATGCAAGAGTTTGAGGGAATTGGAGCCGGAGACAGTGAATGGCTTCTTTACGTAAATATTTGAACTGATACTCTCGTCCCAGTCGTAGCATCGCCCCAAGGACAGACAGGGACGTCTTTTCTCGGAAGTTGTATACTCTATGGGCAGCACATACGAGTCAGTATCGCAAGTTGCAAGCCCGAAGGGAACGAATGATGCACTTCATCGTGTTGTATAGCAACTCCAGGAGATTCTGGACATCCTCAACACTGTCCTGCAGAACCACAACCGAACAATCGTCAACTAGGGGACTATCCGAATCACCATCTGAATCGTCTTGCGAGATGGAGAACATATCGGCAAAGACGCTGGATTGTCTGGCAAGGACAGACTTGTGGACACGAAATTGCATGTCCGTAGCCTGTAGCACGACGCTGCCGTCCTCGAACCAGAAATCGGTGGAGCGGGTTGTCTGAGGGCCTGAATCGGGTTGTTGCATGTCTGTAGCTTTCGTTTCTTGGACGCGCCTCCTGGGGGCATGACCGATGTTAGTGAATGTGTGACCCATATGACTAAGCAGCTCCTATCATCGACATCATGTTGAGCCTGTAGCTGAAGCCGGCGCTGAACGTAAAGAGGCAGACATGGATGTCTTTTGAAAAACTTGAGGGATCAGTGATACTACTAGCACTGACAAAGGGCAGTCGTCCCGCCAAAATGAAGTCGGAACGCGTCGTCGACTCAAAGACTTCGAGGAATGCCACATCATGAGAAGTTATGAAGATGGAAATGGTACAGGGGACTATTGTTCGTCCTCCGGCTCGGACTCGCGATGCCCATCCTCGTCTTCTGTACCCTCCGACTCCCAGTCGATGAGTGGATTATGCAGATGGAATAGACGTGGAAGCGAATTCCAAACATCTAGCCTTCCTTTCTCATAAGCTGCTTTTGCGAAAAGCTTGCACTGCGGACAGAAACCAGCAGCGAGAAGATATTTGTTGATCCTCCAAGGGTTCCAAAGGAAATTGATTCCGTAGTCGACGCCGAGCCGCCAAAGAGAGCACCCTGTTCTTAATTTCTGGCTTCTGCAGGATGGATTGGCCGAGCAACCAGAACAGGGGAGGAGATCGTCCGCAAAAAATGAAAGTATTCTGGGCGGAATGACTCTGAGGAGGTCTTGATAACCCGTCATTAAGGACAGAGGTTCGTTGAGACGGAAACGGTATTTCCCGTGCAACTTTTCGAAGCCATCAGTAAATTGATCCTAGAAGAGCATCAGTATGCCAACTTTGAATGTCACGAGAGCTACTCACAGTGCAGCGCCCTCGATGTAGCCTTAGGTATGCAGCCGGGAGGATCGACTGGAGAGAGTGCTCGTGGGCGAGGCCAATGACTTCAAAAATCATGTCCGGTTCCTCGACATTTGTCCACTCTATACGCTGGTCCCACTGTTCAAGTGTACTCGAAATTCAAGCTGTAAAGTATAAATGGCCTCTTCGTACAGATGCTTGAATTCGTACTTCCTGGCCATCCGAAGCATGGTACCAAGAACCGAAATGGGTTTCGGCTTCCTCGCGGTGAAAATACTATAATCGGGAGGATATGCATATCAGCGAAGGATACGACGAGACATACAGGAAAATGTACCCCATGGTGTTGTATAACAGCTCCAAAAGATTGCAAATATCCTCCAGCGTGTCGGTCAGAACAACGACGGGAATTGGTCAACTTGAAAGGCATCCGAGACTTCCGGCTGCGGAATGGAGAACATATCGGCGAATACCGGGGATTGACTCGAGAGAATGGACTTATGGACGCGAAACTGCGTGCTTTCCGCCTGCAGAACGATGTTGCCGTCGGTGTACCAGAAGTCGGGCGAGCGCGTTGGTGGAGCATCTCGAGGGGCATCCATGGTTTGATCTCCGGCTTGAGAAGTTCGCTTTCGTTTCTTAGATACAGGGGAAGGCATAACGAGACGCGATTTGACGGGTAAGGATGCGCGTGGTATTTGGCAGAGAGCAACGGCGCGATTCTCGTTGGTGTTCATGATAGGGTCACAGCACGTGTTTCGTCACTGTCGCGTTTGGAATTTGAACCTTAAGTTTGGAGCTTGAGCTTGAAGCCCCAAAACGACGCGCAGTTACAGCACTTTCCGACTATAATGAGACTCCGACATTTTTTTCCCGCGCGTGACATACGTCCTTTCCATTTTTGGAGTAGGCGTACTGCACCGCCGTGTTCTCGTTCTTCGTCTTCTACTTACTCGTATACTGCGCATGTGTCCATGGGATATCCCAGCGACGACATATACGCCAGCGAGCACTCAACCCTACCTGGAACTATTCAAACGACTGCCTTTGACAAGAGTTATGGGACATCCATTGCCTCAAACAGAGTCATCTTCAAGTCATCTCTCCAGAGCGGGTTTTATCATTGTTCCAAGAATAACATCCTTCCATGTACAATAAAGTACTGAATTTGGTTTTCAATACTGTGCTCAACAGACAGCTGGGGGACAAGCTCGTCGAGGTGGAGTCCTTGAACAGTAGTCAACACAATGTGGCCGAAGATTTGAGCGGCTTTCGAGAGGATATTGTAGCCATATAATAACAATACTCCTTGTATATCTTGCCTCAGCAGTAGATCCTTGATCAAAGATATCTGGCAAAGTGCATTGATAATGCAAGTTTACGGTTTGGTAGTATGTCCCAGCCATGGCTGTAGAGGCTAAAGGCATATTTCTTGGGGCTCTACATAAAATTTACCACAACTAAGAGAATTAACTAGAGATACAAGAGTGAGAGAGCCATGGGGGGCGACGCGCACCCTTCCTCGTACCACCTCAAGCCAGTTCCGAAAAAGGAAATGACGTGTCTCATGCGCGGGAAAAAAATGTCGGAGTCTCATTATAGTCGGAAAGCGCTGTAAGTAAGTACCATGATGTACAGGACGAGATAGTAGAATTGACAGAAAGTCCTTCCAGGGAGTAAAGAAACAAAATTAAATAACCCCATAGATTGTTCTAGTCCATGTCTTCTTTTTCCTCATCATCATCAACATCGTCGCCGTCCCAAACATGTGAGTTGAGCCCAAAGTACTCTGGCAGAGAATGCCACACTTCCTCTCGAGCGGTGTTATACGCGTCCTTCGCGACCAAAGCGCAACTACTGCACAAACCCGCGCTGAGCTTGTTCTGGAGCCAGGTGTCAGCGGAGAAGCGTATCGCGGATTGGATGCTGCGTTTCATGACGTCCAGGACGTGGTTCGTGCGCGCAAGGTTGCAGGCGGGAACGTTGAGACATTTTGAGCAGGGGACACGACCGTCGTACAGCCACGCGAGGGTCTTCTGGGATACGGCGCGGTGGATGTGCTCCCGTCCGAGGAGGCAAGAGAGAGGCTCTTCGGCGCGCAGAAAGCGGCCGTATTTTTCGCGGTAGAGGTCGAAGCCTTCTTTCATTTCTTGCTAGGGCAATCGTCAAGAATGATGCTTTGAGACTTCGGCACCTTGAATACTCACAGGGGTATGATTCAAACACATGAGGATGTATACACCGGGAAGGATGGACTTGATACAGTTTTCGTGTGCGAGATAGGCGACTTCGAATAGAATACCGGTCGTGCTTGCGATATACTGGTAGTTAGCGGCGTTGGCGTCTGACTCCGCAAGGTCTGAAGGGAACTCGTGTTCTAGGAGATGCAGCGCTTCGCTTCTGAAGTGCTTGAAACGATACTTTCGTCCGAGCCGTAGCATGGTGCCAATGTGAGAGAGTTCCATCTTCTTCTTGAACGTATGTATCCTAGAAACGCTTCAGATAAGTTGATTAAAAGCATAGAAAACCGAATGGCGTCCGTACCGCAGAGTGTCATAGAGGAGACCACAAAGATTCTCAATGTCCTCCTCCGAGTCCTGAAGGTGAACGACCGGACATCCGTCGACAGTAGCCTCGTTCGAGTCGGGTGGCTGCGGTATCGAGAAAATATCTTTAAACACAGGAGATTGGCTGGCCAGAACAGAGCGGTGCAGCTTGAACTGCGTGCTTTCAGCCTGAAGAACGATGTTGCCGTCGTCGAACCAAAACCGTGATCGGGTCACAAGCGGAGAGCTGGAGGTTCCATTCGGCATTATGATGACGGCTACATTGCTTGTAG
The DNA here is from genome assembly GCA_027627235.1 of Agrocybe chaxingu. Taxonomy (NCBI): domain Eukaryota; kingdom Fungi; phylum Basidiomycota; class Agaricomycetes; order Agaricales; family Agrocybaceae; genus Agrocybe; species Agrocybe chaxingu. Next base: position 19,767 of record JANKHO010000401.1, on the reverse strand, counting down.
ATTGTTCTGCCATATTTTTTAGCCTAGTTCGATGCGTAGCGCGAGTAGCGGTTTGAGGAGGTGGCGGATCGGTATCAAGGTCCAAGGACGACGCGTCTCTGTACCGCAAGATGGTCGTGAACATCACGTGCCTGCGTCAACATTTTCTTCTCCTGCACGGGTTGTCTTCAAACTCTCACCATCTCAGGAGCAACGCAATGGAGGAAGGCTCATCTACGGGCGTGAATTCGACCTCGTTTGATGCCTACAATGGCCGACTACAGACGGCAGCGCTCACGGCCACACGCAAGGCCGCAACTCTTCCTGTCGACATCGTTTTTCATCGTTCGATGGACCAATCGCTCGCTCAGGACTTGGACTCTCTCTCGAAGAGAGTACTCTCCATTACAAATAGGCTGTTAGGCCTGGCATCACCGGTAGATCAAACGCAGAGCAAGGGAAAGGGAAAGGCGAAGCTGGAAAGCGAGGACGATGTTGTGGATAATTTTCATTCGGCTGTGGTGGATACAATAGACCAGCTGCTCGAGAAAACAGTGCGTAGATGCTCTTGTATCCCGATTTGCTGTCTTATATGAGTCGCAGGACATATGCCTCGACGAATTCTTGGGCAAGAACAAAGCTCCTGCCATCCCGATCAACCCACCTATTACGCACAACAAACCCGGCGCGAAAGTATTGCAGAAGCCCTCTGGGAAGAACGAACCTGTTATTCAGCACGCCGCACACCTCATAAAGCCTCAATTGAACTTCAAGAAGCCTCCAGACAACTCTGACTCGCCTTGGCATCCTACACTGACCCACAAGTACAACGCAAAAGTTCCTCTTGGGCACAGCTATCAGGATCCAGACGCGGAGAGTAGAACTCTGGTGTGAGTTGAGTCCTTTATTTATGACCTATTCTTCTGACGCTGCCCCCTCCAGTTCGAACCATCCATACCGTTACGAAATTGCGCATGTATCCTATCCACCACGCATGTTCAAGCCATGTACCCCCACCCTCCCTCCGTCTCTCGAAGATACGACCGCTACGTGGGTAGATAGCCCAAGCGCCTTCCAGGCCATGCTATCCAAGCTCAAGAATGCGACCGAGATCGCCGTCGACCTCGAACATCACAGCTACCGTTCCTACGCCGGGTTTCTCTGTCTCATGCAGATCAGCGACCGCGAAGAGGACTGGGTCGTCGATCTGCTCGCGGTCCGCGGCGAAGTCGAGGCGTTGAACGAGATCTTTACGGATCCGGTAATCGTCAAGGTCTTCCACGGCGCGGACAGCGACATCGTCTGGCTCCAGCAGGATTTCAACCTCTACGTCGTCAATCTGTTCGACACCTTCCATGCGTCGAAGCTCCTTGAGTTCCCGAGGCACGGACTAGCGAACCTCCTGGAGATGTACTGCGATTTCGTACCGGATAAGCGATACCAGCTCGCGGATTGGCGCATACGCCCGCTGCCGCAGGAGATGCTCTTGTATGCGCGTTCGGACACGCATTTCTTGCTGTTCATCTACGATAATCTGCGGAATGCTCTCTTGGACCGCTCCAAGTCGTCTTCCAGGTCCCCGACATCTTCGCCGCCACCTGGAAGCTCTGGATCGTCGTCATCCAAATCCAAAAGCCCGACGGCGCTCCTCGACCAGGCACTTGCACGCTCTGCGGAGACGTCGTTGCGTGTGTACACGAAGGAGCCTTACGATGCGGAGGAAGGGACAGGTCCAGGAGGCTGGGACACGCTTGCGAAGAGGTGGAATAAGGGTGTTTTTTTGGCTGGTGGACCAGGTGTTGGAGTTGGTGCGATGCAGAGGGAGGTGTACAAAGCGGTTCATGCGTGGCGGGAGAAGACCGCGAGGGAAGAAGATGAGAGTACGCGGTAAGGGCGTCTCTTCAGTCGTATTTTGCTGCAAGCGTGCTGACGGATAGGGATTTTCGTGTCGCCAGATACGTGCTCCAAAACCACTTCTTGTTCATGCTGGCGGAGGAGCCTCCCGCCGACATGGCGGCGCTGCTGAAGGTGTTCAGGACGTCCGTCCCGCCTTTGGTCAAGCGCCGTGCGAAAGAGCTGTTGAATGTCGTGCGGGAGGCGGTGAAGAGGGGTTTGCCTTTGGTTCACCCGGGATCAAAAACAGCTGTGGAAGAGATAGCGACGGAGGAGGTGGTCGTAGAGACGCTGAAAGACGTGGTGATGCTGGAGAGCGAGATAAAGAGTCTCGAAAGTGTCGAAGGGAAGGCGAAGAACATTTGGGGAGGTGCGTTTTCCACTTTCTGCGCCGATGTTTATCAGCAAATAAGCTTATGGTCGATTCAGCAACACCGACGACCGAGAAAATCGTTTCGAAGTCCCACTCTTCGTTGTTTGGACTATCAAAAGGCACCACAACCGCGGGAGGTACCAGGTCCACCGGTATCGCGTTTTCCACCACCGTGAGCACTCTATTCGGCACCGGCAGGCGTACAAACGCTGGCTCAAACGGGGTGAGTGACGATTTAAGCTCTCCGAATCGTCGGTCGGGAGATGAAAGGCCAAAGTATAATTTACTTCACATTTCCAAGGCGGCCTCCTCGACCTCGAAATCTGTGCTGGAGTCAACGCATTTTAAAGAGTTGGTTACAAAGATCAACAAAAGCCTCGCGTTGGCTCCCTCGGTTCCGCAGGTGAGCGCTAGTTTCGTTCTCTCGAAATTTCTCATGAAGGAAAACTAAATGCAATGCCGGTATACCAGTTCCCCGCGGTTACTTCCAGCGAGCCCGACGTTACACCTGGTGAACCTAAACAAGAGGTAGACGAAGCGACGGGAATGGAGGTTGAGATACCTTATGTGCCCGCCTCGCAGCGGGCGACGAAACAGATCCAGGTGAAGGAAGAGAGCGACACAATTGTGGTCGTTGGGCAAGCGCGGAAGAAGAGGAAGCGCAAGGCCGCGGAGACGGCAGGCGGTGAGGAGAGTGCCCCGCCGAAGAAGGATGAGGGTGATTTAACTGCAACGAAAATGGAGGGAGCGGACGAGGAGGAGCCGTTCGACTTCGCGAAGGTGCCTAATATCTTGGATGATAACCCGGATTTGGAGGAGGGGAGCAAGAAGCGGAAGAGGCAGAAGAAGCAGGGGAATAAAGGTGAGTGCTTAGCTCGTGTTTCATCTCCTCCACGACGTGGGTTGGTGTTGCTCACTCCTTGCACTGTAGGTGGGACTTTCTACGGCGACTTCCCTGCACCTCCCAAGGCGTATAGCGAGGTGAAGAGCGGGAATCAGTCGTATACGTTCAAATAGCGATCAGGGTATGGTTGTACTCTGTTCTTGTATGCTGATGTACACACTTCATTGCACGATTGCTTGCGTCTGGCTGCGCGCCTTGACGTGATTTAATTGGTGCCTCGTGCTGACCTCAAATCCGACACGACGCGTTAAGTTTAATCTCACGGCCAAGCTATCAGGAACATCGACCGCTCGTGTGTCACAGCATGCAATACGAGTCTTTTTTAAATTTCATCGTTCGCCCTCGATTTTCTGACGCTTCGGAATCTTGCCGCCTGTGGAATTTGTATGTAACCTCTCGACTCGTTTCTTTATGTTCTGGATCTGATATGCTTGTCCTCCCTCTAAGCCACGTTTTAAATGTCGAACTTAGAGTAATTCTATTGCTTAGGTTCGCCCGCTCTGAATGTGAGTGACAACTTTGATACGACTGGTGCGATCGCCCGATTTTCAGAAATCGAGGTGACAAATATTCCCGCAAGCCGACAGCACCGATCTTATCCAGTCATAGCAACGAGAATGCGCAATCTTAACGTCAACGCACCCTCATGTTTGCCGGTGGAAATTACTCTTGGATCCTATCACGTCCCCGCGCCTACGCAACGCGAATGTTTGCGAAAGGAAATGTCATCTTATTCTTTTGTCACGAGGTCTGTGACTTTCATGTTTTCTGTAGGCTTCGCTCTAAAGATAGCATCTGGAGCGGAATGCGAACATCAAAGGTATTTCGGACTTAGTGCCGCAAAGACCCCGCCGAGGCGGCAGGCCAACCACATGTGCCCCTCTGTTTTTTGTCGGCCTCTTCCAGTTTTCCCACCAGAAAGCGAGGCACCTTCTCTCTGTCAAGTGTTCTTATATGCCCTTCCACCCCGGAGAGGCTACCCGGATTCTCCCTCTTATCAACGTATAAAAGACTCGGACCGTTGGTTTCTTGCTTCAGTGCTTATGGTCGCCATGGAAAGTCACAATCAAGGCTGCCTTCCGACGGGCGCTCTTCAGTCGTCCGCAAACAGCCCGACAACGACATCTGACCCGTCGACTCCAGAACCTTTCAGTGTGTCTTCGACGATCATCCACGGCACAATACACGATATTGAACATGTTCCCGTCAAGAACGACCCTCGGGCATGGTCGACGGTTCGCAAAGTATGGCTTGTGTTACCTTGTGCTGTACCCATATAACTCTTACTTCGCAGAACGCCAGTTTGGCGCTCATTGCGTCAGCTGCTATGATCGCTGGTCTTGCAGGGAGCATCCAGAATCGTATGCTCAATTAATCGTTCCTAAATTTGAATCTCTGACTTCTCGGCCGAAGCTGCCGTTAAGGAAATGGAGGACGACCTGCCGGCGACGAGCTCGCAATTCAGCTTGAGCATTTCCATGTTCATTCTTATCCAAGGGCTTGTGCCATTAGTGTGGAGCGCCGTCAGCGAAGTGAAAGGTCGCAAGGTTCGTGGTTGTCTGAGCTTTAATTTCCTACGTTCACCTGCTCTAGGTGGTGTACATCATATCGTTGTCGCTCTTCACGCTTGGCACGATTGTGGTCGCCCTAAGCCGAAACATCAATCTGTAAGGCTCCAAGCAGATGGTGCGAGTCGTTCCCGGAAAGCTCATGAACTTGCAGAGTAATCGGTTTCCGATGCTTGCAAGCGGCAGGATCAAGTGCCGTCATGTCCATCGGAGCAGCCACCCTTGCAGACATCTTCGAACCTGAGGTGCGCGGTACCAAGGTGCGCCACTTCTGCCTTGATCAGACCGAGTCATTAGTTTAACTTGGCCAGCTAGATGGGAATATTCTACATCGCCCCTCTTCTTGGGCCGGCCATTGGACCCATATTTGGCGGTGTCCTGACTTCAGCGTGGAACTGGCGTGCTATATTCTGGTTCCTCGCGATTGTGTCAGGTTCCATCCTGCTTGCATTTGCCCTTTTCTTCCATGATACCTTCCGTTTTGAGCGGAGTCTCACATACCAGAGCCTGCTCAGCCAACGCCTTCGTCAGCGTGCAAGGCCGTCTTCTTCGTTCCCAGCCAGCGTAGAGTCCAGAAGTCGAAGCGATTTAGAGAAGAGTGAGGAAACACGTTCGGAGTTAGACAAAACCGTCAAGCTCTCGATAATGGATGTAAACCCCTTCAAGCCCGCAATCAAGGTGCTTCAAAGAAAGAATAACAACGTCATCCTTTTCGCCTCCGGGTTATTATTTGCATTCGCATTCCTAGTACCGTATACAAGTGCACGCACACTTGCTATTTTCTACCACTATAGCCCGCTGAAGATCGGACTGGTTACGCTCTGTTACGGCGCAGGTATACAACATATCTGACTATCGAACTATGAGCTAACTGCCTCGTATTCGCCAGGAAATGTTGCTGGGAGCCTCCTTGGAGGTCGTTGGTCGGATCGCTCGCTTGCCCGACTTATGAACGAAAGTGAGGAGACGAGAAATCCTGAGGTGAGCGATCCCGTCATTTTATCCGAGGTGTTTGTTAACAGAGTAATAGATGCGTTTAAGAAGCACGATCCTCGGCGTCTGCCTTCTACCTCCGTGTTCGACAGCGCTTGGGTGGGTGTGTAAGGAGCATTTGCATGTTTCGACTATCTGTACTTTTCTCTTCTTTTGCGGATTCTTCAACGTGTAAGTGTATTTTCGTATATTTTCCCCCAGTTTACTGTCTCATCTTCCTTCAAGGTGGATCTATACGAGTACGTTGGCCTATATCGTGGACGCAAACTCGGGGCGGTCTTCGACGGCGGCTGCGGCAAATAGCGGATTCAGAGGTATTTTCGCTTTCATCGCGACCGAACTTGCCGTTCCAGTCCAGGTAAGCCCTTCAGCGGTTTCGATTAGAAAATATAAAATTCCAATCCGTTTCGGGCTTTACTTCAAGGATGGCCTGGGGGATGGTGCGTGCATCTTCGTGCTCTGGTTACTCGACGAACTGATCTCTATTTCCTTGGTGCTAAGGTTGGACGTATACCATCTTGGGAGGATTAATGGCGTTGAGTGGCTCCCTCGTTCTCCTCGTATGGTGCAAAGGGGCGCAGTGGCGTCAAGCAGCTGAGGAAAGAGAGGCAGCTGCCCAGAAATAGGCACAGCAAAAGGAAACCGTGGTCATATAAGGAAAGTGCTACTCATGCGTTTACTCTCCTTCACATCGTTTAGAGTTCCAATTGAAATTCATTGTTTTCTGGCTTACCTTCCCTTCAACGCTCGAGTTCAAACACCCCTCCATCCGCCAGACTTGTCTAGAGGTTTCAAGCGCGACCACGAGCTGTTCAACACTACGCTCAGGTACTTCCATCTCCGTGTCTCGGATAGTTGACCCCTAGCTTGCTAAACGGTACGCGGCTTTCATCAGGACTTCATACCTCTTTTAGAAATCCTCCCGGCTGTGGGTGTCATGACTTGTTTAGGAAGGAGGTGACCAGACTACTTCAAGGTCAAGGAGGCACCGAGATAATGAGAACAAGCCACTTCTTGCATCGAAACTACGTCTACCGACTCGCGAAATAAAGTGAGTCACCTTTCTGTCCCCAACCTTCGCGGTCGGTGATGATGTCCGAAATCTGCGTCTGAAGTTCCGGGATCCGGGTTGCTTGTGTGCAATGGCGTCACGGCGTGTAATTCACGATACCGGATTGGGCACTTGGGCTTATGCCTTCTCTTCGTCCTGGACCCCATTTTTCCATGAAACCGGTCCGTTGTTTCAGAATTTGGTCTTGAGACACCCCCGCCCTCCTCGAGGCGCATGCCTTCCCTGAAGGCGGTCCCCTCGTGGACTTCCGCAATGAACTTGGCGGGATGTCCAGACTCTATTGCTAACCGCTGCTGAATCCTTCGATCCACAAAACACGTCGAAGAGGAGTGTGGTACGTCCATTAGACGAGAGCATTGTGCCATGAATTCGGTGCGTCTTCCTCGTCGTGAATCAGCAAAAACACCTCTCAATTCCGGCAGTACCATATCTTATCAGTCAAGGAAGCAGTGGTCGATGAGCGCTGTCCCTGAGTGGCCATCCTCCACCCCCAACCGTGAGGACTTGTTGCTTCGGCAGCAAATTGACCCGGTTACGTTTTCATTGGCATAAGGTTCGTACTTCTTCACTTGTTCTATTTTCATGGTGTTTGTCCTCGAGATAACCTAGAGATATGAAAGGACGTAATGCGCCTCAGTGCCGGATAAAAACAATTGAAAAAACGACGCCAGCCCACTACAGCCGGCTTCTTGCACTCCCCTTGTTTCCCAATGACCCCGTGCTCCCTTTTCGCTGGCCTGAATACCCGTCTTGCCTTTCATTTGAAGGTGGTGCGACGACGAGCAGGATTATTTATCGCGCCGGAGGCATTTTTGACATTGGCCAGCGCCTGCGGCATGGTGCGGCATGATGACGCCGAGCCCCGCCGGCTGCTAGCCACATGTCTCGACAAATGGATCGAAGTCCTTTTTCAGGATTCGGGTCTTCGGACTATGACAATGTCCCCCCATCCACGCACCAGAAGACGACTCATGCTCGCCCTCGGAATGCTTATAAAACGCCCGGCTCTCGCCTCTGAAAGACCTCCCAACAACAGGGAGTTTTCTCCCTTAACGAGATTCCAAGCGCTCGCTCGTGCTCGACCTCTCCTTCTGCTCGGATTCCGGGTTTCTTTAGTTCCGGAATTCCCCTTGGTATGGTTGTGACGTCCAACAGCCAGGAAACCTTCCGACAGGGGACACCCTCCCTTCGACTCGACCTACGACGACGGGAGGAGCTGGTGCTGCAACCCCCGAGCCCTTCAGCGCGACATCGACGATTATGCCCGGCGTGACCTACGATATCGAGCACGTCCCCGTCAAGAATGATCCTCGTGCCTGGTCTCCGTTTCGAAAGGTGAGAGCTATTTAGAGATATCCAGTTATCTTTATCTGATCGTGCGCCGCCTAGAACGCAAGTCTTGCCCTCGTCGCGTCGGCTTCAATGATCGCAGGTCTTGCTGCGAATATCCAGAATCGCAAGTTCATTGGTTGATCTCAGGTTTTCCGATGCTGAAACTGAAATAGCCGCCGTTGAGGAGATGGAGGAAGACCTGCCAGCTACTAGCTCGCAATTCAGCTTGAGCATAGCCATGTTCATCCTTATCCAAGGTGTTATGCCATTGTTATGGAGTGCTGTCAGTGAGGTGAAAGGTCGAAAGGCGAGTTGGTGTACTTTTCCATCGATCCCTTGTCTAACTGAATCTACTAGATGGTGTACCTTGTATCGCTCGCCCTGTTCACGCTCGGAACAATCGTGGTGGCGCTTAGTCGGCACATTGACCTGTAAGCCGTAAGGCACCCAAGATAGTTTTCTATGGCACACTCATGGTGTCGTAGAGTTATTGGTTTCCGGTGCCTTCAGGCGGCAGGATCGAGCGCTGTAATGGCCATTGGGGCCGCAACTCTCGCAGACATCTTCGAACCAGAGGAACGGGGTGCAAAGGTGCGTTGTCTTTGCTCGTCAAGGTCAAAATGCACAAGCTTAACCGCGCTACTAGATGGGCATATACTACATCGCGCCCCTCCTCGGACCGGCTGTCGGACCCATATTCGGCGGCTTCCTCACCTCGGCGTGGAATTGGCGCGCTATCTTCTGGTTTCTCGCTATCGTCTCCGGCTCGATTTTCCTCGCCTTCGTTCTGTTCTTCCATGACACTTTTCGCTCGGAACGCAGTCTCACATACCAGAATGTGCTCAAGCAACGGCTGAGGGAGAGCGCGAATCATTCGTCGGCCCACCTTGATACGGGTGCTGGAAAGCAGAATGACTCGGCCGGCAACGCCCGTCTTGAAACGAACAAGTCGGATGTGGATATCGAGAAAACGGCGGCGAAAACGAGCGCAGAGGAGGTCCAGCCGGTACTTCACCCCACACTGACGCTCTCGATAAGGGACGTTAACCCTTTCAAACCTATGGGACAAGTCCTGTTTAGAAAGAACAATTTCAACGTGCTCTTGGCTTCTGGACTGCTGTTCGCCTTTGCCTTCCTTGTACCATATACGAGCGCGCGGACGCTGGCGAAGTTTTATCGCTATAGTCCGTTGAAGATTGGACTGGTTACACTGTCTTACGGCGCTGGTATGTACACGTTCTATCATCCCTGTCCTACGATAATTGCATTCTATGTCCAGGGAGTGTTGCCGGAAGCTTGGTTGGTGGTCGATGGTCGGACCGCTCCCTAGCCCACCTGAAGGCCGTGAATGGAGGTAAAAGCTACCCTGAGGTCAGAGATGCTCGCCTCCTTTCGAAACTATCTTCTGATGCACTATATCCAGATGCGCCTGAAGAGCACAATCGTCGGTGCCTGCCTCCTGCCTCCGTGTTCCATCGCGCTTGGATGGGTATGCGAGCAACACGTCCACGTTTCAGCTATCTGCGTCTTCCTATTCGTCTCCGGTTTCTTCAACGTGTAAGCTAACCCTTCATCGAGTCCTTTCCTCATCCCTTAACGACTTCCCAGGTGGATCTATACGAGCACATTGGCCTACATCGTCGATGCGAATGTCGGCCGCTCGTCCACCGCCGTCGCTGCGAACAGCGCTTTCAGAGGCACATTCGCGTTCGTGGCGACCGAAATCGCCGTTCCGCTTCAGGTGAGCGCTCTTGCTCCGATAAATGAACAATCTTCTAACCCTGCGTGTTGTTTTCCTTCGGCACCTTTAGGATGGTCTCGGAGATGGTGAGTCCTTACCTGTGCGCTTGGATAAGTGTGAAACTAATTAGAATTTTGATTCTTCCCCTCAAGGGTGGATGTATACGATCTGGGGAGGAATCATGGCTCTAAGTGGTGCCCTCGTTCTTCTCGTTTCCTGGAAGGGAGTTCAGTGGCGTCAGGAGGCAGAAAGACGGGAAGCTGCAGCACAGAAAAGATCAGAGGAAAACGGTAGCAGGAATGCCTCCTCTGGCTCATAGACGAGGGCGCTAGACGTCCTTTAGATGCTCGGCACAATTGATCATAGAATTTCCTTTCAGGTCTCACGCATATCGAACTGCACACAATTATGACTCCATCGCAATAGAATAGTGCCTTGTTACTCACTGCTCGATTCTCTCCTGTACGAATACTACTGTCGCTATAATATGTTAATCATGATCGATTATTCTGGGACTCCTCACAAGAAGGTGGTATACAGGAAGTAACGAAGGGGCATGGGCATTACGGTGAGATTTTCTCTCGTTTCCTCCCGTGGCTTATGCCGTGAAATATCAGACTCGAGGTTTTTCTTTTAGCGGGTTCTACATCTCCCATTGTCGCGTCGTGGATCAAGAATACTTCGGAAACACGTGTTGTGACATTTCGCGTTGTCACCTCCGCGCAAATTTGGATTGTTCTCTGTCTCGATATCAATCGTCCTTGCGCCTCTATTCTTTTCGCTGTATGACCTCAACAAAATCCACGGAAATCTACCTGTTCGCTGTTCCGTCTATCAAACAGAACGAGACGATGCACTGGGAGGAAGGACAAGCGCAACTTCATGACGGCCTTCCCACCCCAGGAACACTCCAAGTCAGTCGTGATCCTGGCTCAAGAACAACCCGACTCGTGGTGATAGTGTACCACCGTGAAGAAGGGTAGGAGGAGGAAAGGGGATCAGGTGGAACGAAAGCGCGCTACTCCAAACTTACGACTGATGATTTGGACCAACTCGCCTCATCACTACCATGGCTGTACTTCGTGCTTGCTCTGAGACGGTTCAAACGATTCACTCTTCTCGAGAGCTCTGGTAGTGACCATCTTGCGTCAGGAAGAACCTCCATGGCACGTCCGAACTCCGCTAGGCATCTCATCTGCAGTAATCGCTCACTCAACTGTTTTTAATCGTCGACTGGAGAATTCAGAAGCTTGCCAGGCCGTTGGGGCTACTATGACCTGGGAAAGATTATTGTTATGACAGGTAAGGGCCCTTTCCGATGTCTCCTCCTAAATTTTACTCTATTCATTCCTCCAACAGGCGTCTACAATCGTTCTTCGTCCACCAAGCGCTGCCTGAGAAGCAATTTCCAGTCGCACGTTTTTCAGCGGTGTTCATAACTTTCTTCGGTACCCTTGTTCCCCGAGAGATTCGGTGCACTGTTGGATGCAGAAAATAAAAGGATGAGGCGCACAGCCTGTTCCCCCGCACGCCACCTGTAACCGTGACGGGTCGACTTTCGTGGATCTGGTAGGTAGATCTGTGAGGGTTCATATCAATATACAACGACTTATCATCATTTTTAGGTGTCTCTTCTGTCATACGATCCCGGCCTGCGAGAGGGATCACGCGACAGATCGCCCAGAACAGCCTCTTCCTGTTCAAGATAACCCGATTATCAATTTCACCCATGAACACAAAAGATTGACGCAATCACACACCGCACAATTGAACTTTCGAAACTGCGAAGTTCGCGAATGTCATCACGATGGGTGGTTCAAAGTTGGGCGGCGACTTGGCACAACAATTGTTGGTTCTTTCCAACCCCTGAACCATATAAAGCCTCGCGAGCCTCCCTTCGCCTCAGTCCTACCTCCTCGATCCGATAACCACAACTTCAGCGGCCATGTCTTCTCCAGCTCGCCAACTGCTCGCACTAATCTCGACGTCTCTCTCGACGCTGGAGAACGCCTGTGCGGAAAAAGGCTTCAATATACCCGACCTGCATGCTGCCTTCGACCCCGCAAGTGAGGCTTTTCGCGCTGACCCCGTGGCCAGCGAGGCTGCTAGCGTCCTTGGTGCTGCTGCCCTCCAGCTCGCTGCCATCTTCCTCCCGCCTCACGTTTCGTTGTACCATAACGTCTTGGGAGTACGTATATTCCACCCTATTTCATCGCCCAGAGCATTTGTCTTACCTTGCTCAAGTATATGAGGTCCGCTGCTGTTCGAGTTTGCATTGAGTCAAATGTAACGGAAATACTGCGTGAAGGCGGCCCGAACGTAGGTCGAATGTGCAGAGGTGAAGCTGTCACTAACATTGGGCACGTAATCCACAGGGTGTTCACATTAACGACATCGCAGCAAAGAACGGTCTGGACCCGCGAAAGATTGGTAAGAATGTCTACTCGTCATGTAGTAGAAGCGCTCCTGATAGTCAAAATCACCGATCTAGGACGCTTCCTGCGCATTCTCGCTAACCACCATATCTATCGAGAGATCAAGCCGAACGTTTTCACCAATACCCGGATTTCCAGTATGCTCGATACTCTCAAACCCAGCGCGGAATTGTTTGCTCAGTCAGCACTTCTTTCCCGGCGTCTCTTGCCTATCGTCTAATGTCACATGCCGTTTCGCAGCCCAGAACAGAAGCACGAAAATACGCCTGGCCTCGCCGCTATGGCTTGTCACCAGTGAGCCATCCTCCCAACCTTGCGAAAATGTTCTGCTGACTTCGCGTAGCCTCGACGAAGGGTACAAATCGGCGGCATATACCTGGGAGACAGTCTCCGACCCAAACGCGACCGACGCCACGACCGACTCGCCGCTGTCACGTTGGACAGGGAGGAAAGAAACCGTTTGGGAGTTCTACCAGCGCCCAGAGAACCTGGGCAAGTACAAGCGATTCAATATTGGCATGCACGGCGTAAAGGCCTTACAGCCCAGTGACATGAGTCTTCAGGGTGCGTCGCGCTAGACTGATTTCGGGTGGCAAAGTGCGGGACTGAGGTGAAGCATTTTGCACAGCGTTCGACTGGAAAAGCCTCGCAAAGGGCTCCGTCGTGGTTGACGTTGGCGGAGGGCTTGGAACCGCTTCTTTACCTATTGCTCGAGAGCATCCCGATTTGCAGATATTCGTGCAGGACCTCCCACCCGTTATAAAGACCGCCACAGAGGTATGTCAACTGATATGCTGCCACCTCGCTTTGTATTTGATTATGAAATCTGATGTACCCTCGCAGCTCTGGCAAAAGGAGAACCCAAACGCACTCGAGTCTGGCCGCGTCAAGCTAGAAGGTTAGTCAAATCCCATCTACGCAAATAATGTCTCCCCGCTGATCAGAACCACATTGGCAGCCCACGACTTTTTCAAACCCCAACCACACAAAGGCGCCGATGTCTTCCTCCTAAAGCAGATCCTGCACGACTGGCCCGACGCGTCCTGTGTCCCCATCCTTAGTCATCTCCGCGAAGCAGCCTCGCCCACTACTAAGCTCATCATCATGGACATCCTGATCCCGTTCGCGTGCCACGACCCCGGTGCTGACCTGGGGCGAGAGATACCCGGTGCCATCCCAAAGGAGGCCCCGCCGCCCCTGCTTGCGAATTACGGGGCCGTGAGCGAACTGGCATACAACGCCGATATGACGGTGCGTGTCGGGTGATCCCGATCATTTGCTGCGACGGTGTTGATTCTGGCATGTAGATGTTCATTTTTGCAAACGCCCAAGAGCGTACAATTGTCGAGATGGACGACCTTCTGCGTCGTACGGGTTGGGAGCTGGCTGTCGTGCATCGTCTAGAAGGGGCTAGCGCATTCTCCCAGTCCATGGAGGCGATCCCGGTGGAGAGGTTGTAGGGAATTTCTTTGCGGGTTAGGCTGGCGTTCACGCTGGCTGCTTGGTCAGTGCTCTCAGCACATGTAAATTACAATCTGGAGCTAACCTACTCCAGTCCACTTGTTCATTTTCCCCTGAACTCAACTATATTGTCGGTATACCCCGAGCGGTTGTCTAAATGGACCTGTGGTGCTGCTGTAACGAGCCAGAAATTGGTGTATACAATTCCGAAAGGGTGCGAGTCTCGACTCTGCGGACTCAATCTTACCCAGAGTTAGCACTGAAGATCTGCGCTATTGACGTCAAATCCTCAATCAGCCCGAGAGACACGCCTGAGTACTCAGAGTGATTGACATGGGTACCCTCAGGCTGGGTGCAGTTGTGTACATGGGCGCTAGCGGATTCGGAACCGAATAGAGCGCCCACGGCATCTCTCGGCATCTTTGACAAGTCCCTCATACCCACACTTACGTCTCGATTGATAGTGAGGTAAGCTTGAAGTCTGGCCCTCCCGGAAGAGAGGAGACTGTCATGATTCTCATGATGGTATCCATCACATACGGTGAGCAAGCATCATTCCTGCGGCACCAACCATACCGACGACGCTAGCGTTCGTGACGGCTCATGGCCCTGTGCGACAACAAGACAGGGTATATATATGAACCTGATGGCCGTCGCATTCAGGTAAACTCCTTCCCCCCATCGCTGTTGACAGGATGGTGTGGGTCAATCCTGTTAGCATGAAAGGTCCTGCGGAATTCACGTGGGTTATATCTCTCTAGCGCTCACATTTCCTGACTCATTCAACTGCCAGACATGGGTGGATATTTATCGGCTGTGCTCTCAACATCCTTCTTCTCGGCGTGACGTTCGGGCAGGCCTACAAGTACTACGCTGAGTACAAAGGGTACGTGAATCTTCTTCCGTCCGGTCTTAGGTGTTTTATAAATGTCAAGGCGTTAGTGACCGACCATGGCTTAAAATCCTCGTTCGTACTTGCAAGATGTATCCTCACAGAACCTGCCCACTGGAGAAATGACTTAGATCGCGATCATCATGTTTATCGACATTTTTAATAGTGTCTCCCTTTTCGCACTTCTCTACCACGACCTCGTCATATCCTTCGGTGACGCTACCCTTCTATTGATATACGCCAGCGCCACTGACCCCACCTAATCTTTCAGGGGACGAGGAAGCACTTACCAAAGGGAACTGGAGTACGTGGTTTGTCAGTGCAGGAAAGCTGAAGGCTGATTGCTGATATTTACCATTCCTTTTTAGTGGTTGGCGCGGGTAAGCTGTCAAAGAGTTGTTACATATCAACCACCGGTTCTCATGAGAGTTTCGTGGCTGCCAGGAGCTTGGACGACAGTCAGTTCTTCTTTCTGGGCTAATAGGAACGGTCCGACCTCTTTTCTCTGTATAGGCCGTCATAGCCTCTGCTGTTCAATCCGTATTTGCATGGCGAATCTACGTGCTAACGAAGAAATGGATTTATGTCGCGATAATTTGGCCTCTAGCTATAACTGGTGCTGGTTAGTACTAAATTTTTCTCTTACTTGAAGTGGTCTCTTACCTCAAATAACGCGTACAGCAGCAGGCATCGTAACCGCCGTGCAGACTGGAATCTCTCTCCCCTTCTCCGAGCTTCGCGACACCAAAGTGGCTGTGACGACTTGGCTTGCCTCAGAAGTGGCTGCAGACATTATCATCACGGCCGTGCTTGTGTGGTACCTGTGCGTTCAACATCTTTTTCAAGCATTTAAGTGAGAGTGCTCACCAAAGTTTCTTTCGAAGCGTAAGCCCTCTCCAGTCGACGCGCTACAGTGACGTCAACTCTGTTGCCAGCACAAACATAAGACAGGCCTCGAACGCTCGGATATGGTTATCGACCGCATTATACGAGGTGCGTGAGCTTCGCCGTTTTAACTGTCAGACAATTCCATACACTCCCTTCACGTAGCGACACTGCAAACGGGACTCCTCACGATGATTGTGGCCTCGCTCGACCTTTTTTTTCTTCCTGTTCGACGTGAATATTCAATTGACTTTGGGTTCATCCTCTTTTCTTATTCTTGAGCCGCCAGTCAACAGGAACACATTTTATGTTCACTTTCTTACCCAAACTCTACGCCAACTCTCTCTTGAGCAGTTTAAATTCGCGAAGCGGTTGGAAGTTCGGTGGCATCAACCATGCCGACGCAGGAACTAACCAAGGGATTACGACGAGTTGGGTGGAAAGACAGCTTCGCGTTTCGACGCTCCCAAACCAGGTTTGTCTCTTTTCGTTTTGACCTAAGCCAGGGAGATCTCACTCTGCACTGTGTCGTCCGATAGGTTGATGCTCTCGGAGAAGCCTCCCGGATCCGGTTCGAGTTGCAAGAGCCATGGCGCGAAAACGAAGTAATGGAGAATGCGCACGGCAAGCCTCACCCGACGCTGCAGGTTTAATCCCCCGGCTCCAGCTGAGTAGATATGCAAAGGTTAGTTACGCATTCTGGTTCATCATGGCTTTCGCATACGATATTCCCTTTCGTCAGTACGGCCCATTGATTCTGATGACAGATTGTTACATCTTGAACTTGAGCCAACGAAGTAAGGAGGAACAAGTGGTGAGTCTGTTTCAGGTCGCTTTATGGGTAAACTTTAATACTTCTTCGACTCCCTCCGGATTGGAAGCGGTCCTTTGAATAGGTTGGGAACCGTGAACGTGGAGTTCCTTTGATCATCGCGTTTTGGAGCGCGTTCGACCCCTCGACAAACAGAAATACTCAAATTTTCGCGTCTCAAGCACCGAAAGATGTTGATGACA
Organism: Agrocybe chaxingu; assembly: GCA_027627235.1. Lineage (NCBI taxonomy): Eukaryota > Fungi > Basidiomycota > Agaricomycetes > Agaricales > Agrocybaceae > Agrocybe > Agrocybe chaxingu. Next base: position 3,225 of record JANKHO010000401.1, on the reverse strand, counting down.
TTCTCTGATACCAAACTCAGAGTATGATCTTTCGTTTGGCCATTAGAAACCGAGGCGATTTTGTGATGGTGTTGCAAGCATGATTTCAATGCAGGAAGCTGGTCCATTCTTTTTCGTGCGAGCGGAGTCGCCAAAAGATCAATCTTGTAGCATCCTGCCTGGCTCACCTCGATTGCAAGGAACGTTAAAAAAAATTAGTCCCTTCATTTGTGGAGGCGATCGGCAGCTTTGAGTTATCACTCTGAAGTTCGGGACCAAATCGGGACGGTTCTAAAAAAAAATCCCGCCTTTGTTTGTACCACAACAATGTAAGCGCGCCATGGCGGCCCCACTCCGATCGAGAGGCGCACCGGGAGGCTTGCTTGCACCCAATACGCCGCTTGCTCGCTGGCTGTCCAAAACTCATGGCGAGGTCCCCTTTTCATGCTCGCCTTGTCCAGTTCTTCTCGCTCGCTTCATGGCTGTATTTCGCCTTCATGGCCCCATCCGAGTCGTCTACGCAAAGGAGCTTGACAGTTGGCTGGACAAGGTTCTTTCTCTCAACGACGCGCCAAGTCTACTTCCTGAGAACGTATCCCCACGGCTAAACAGTTGGCCCGAGACACAGTCGCGGATGATGCCTCAGAAGAAGATGCGCCCGAAACGTGCTGGGGATCCCGCCTACGGGGCCGGAGAAGCCAGTGGAAAGAAGGCGCGCAAAGTGGCACCCCCGACACCAGCAAGCACTTTGGTCACACCTTTGGCCCCTCCTTCAGCTCTTCCACCTCCTTCAGCTCTTTGCTTCGACGCTTCCTGCTCACTTCCTCCCCTGTCAATGGCTAGTGCATCGCACTATCACCCAAAAACTCGTCTCTATTAGTGTCACTCGCTCCTTTACCACGCATTCCCTATGTTTAAATCTGTCCCAATCGTTTTATATCCATATTTCACCTAGAGAATGTATCAATACAACTTGAATTAACAACATCACAAAATCTTCTAAGGCGGGCACTTCGAAAGCGACTGACTCATCCACCAAACCGCTCTGACATGCGCTCTCAAAGCTGATCGCTGATCGAAACGCCGTCGCCTACAAGTTGGGAAAGGGGCGGGCTGAGTAAGAAGTTTCTGGAATTCCGACTTCCTGATCGAGTTCCGAGATCAGAGCTAGGGCGGGGTTTTAATGGTATCCGGCCAGGTTTTTAACGTGAAATTGGTCTGGGGTAGTTGTGACATGAAAAACACAGTGTTTTAAACCGTGTTTTTGTGACGTCACGAGGATCACATAATCATTTAATATCACGGTTTAAAACATGTTTAAAACATCGAAAATAAGATATATAACCTGTGAAGAACCTACGGGCCATCCAGGAAGGCATCAACATCCCACTGGCCTGGCTTCCCAACTGGTGGTGCTGGCACAGAAAGGCCAGAGGGCTTCGCTGACTTGCCTGGCCCTGCCTTATCAACGTTGTTGATGACCGCGATAAGCTTTGGATCATTGAGCCTGACATAATCAGCGATGTCAAAGCGGGTCGAAGATCGGACAACCACGACTTGCAGCGCCTCGTCGACACGTTCCGTTTCTGCAAGATCATAGGGATCTGGGCTGTTGAAGAGCAGCTCTTCCATAGCGGCTCTGTCCACAGATGTCGGCTCGATGTTGTCGGCGTTAAGGAGATCCATCAACGAAGGTGCCGAGAGAACAGCAGGAGTGTCGGTGGATGTTGATTTTTTGACCATTGAGAGGTGGACACGGGCCGCGTGAGTCGATCTGCTTGAGTCCTCGAAGCCATTGACATAATAGTCGTAGAGTTTAGCTGAATCGACGAGGTGCTCGGGTGTCATCGAGCTGCGACGTGCTGCATTGAACCATCCGAGGCGCGAAGCTGTGCGCTCGTCACAGATTTCTGAGGGGCAAATGGAAAACAGCTTGATGGCAACTTTCTGTACAGTCGAAAGTAAGAGATCTTGGATGATCGCGAATGGGAAAAATTTAACATACTGCGAGCAAATGAGCGTTTGAATCACCAGAGATCTTCTGCCACCACTTCAGTGGTTTCATCTCATGACTCCATGGGCGATCACAAAAAGGTTGTTTGTTGTAGGTGAAGGCAATAAACTGGTGGATGAGCTGTGGGACCACTTCTTTGCCACTGTCTTGAAGCCGCAGTTGCTCGCCTTGGAATATCTTGAGAACTGCACCGAGGAGAGTCTTGAAGAGCCTCGGATACTGATCACGTTGCAGGACTTCGCCCTCAACGAGAGTGGGCATGGACAGCTGGATGCCGCCATTGTGACGGAACACTAGATTACAATCGGTCAGCTATCAAGTTCACAAGGGGTGGAAAATAGCTTACAAGGGTGGAGGTAGTACGCAACAAAGAATACTGAGTGGGAAGACTCGCTCATCATCTGATAGAAGCGGTTATTATAGATTGCAATGACATCTTGCCGATATCTTGTCAAGCCGAGTGTTGGGGACACTAGAACCTGTTCGAGATGGTAGGCAATGCAAACCCAAGCATAAAAGACATCAGCGCAGGTGGTGTTTTGCCCTTCCAACGTGACAATGGCATTGGCTCCAGATGACAGTAGCTGGATAAACCCAAACATTGACCCCATGAATGACCAATGTAGAGCCCCCTCCTGGACGTATGGGATAAGTTTCTTTGTCTACACCATTCATTAGTGAGTCAGTGTTCATAGAAAGAAGAGCAATGACTCACGGCTGCTGTGTCAAACTTTAAACTTCCATTCACAAAACATGTCTTCATCGCATTCATACATGCATGTACAGACACCACTTGCTGATAACTTGATGAGAAACGCGTCTCCGTGTGCGATTTGTAGACACCCTTCGCAATGCCGTCCTTTTTGCGTTGTTCGTCAAGATGGAAAGTGCCATAATTGGACTTCCCAAAATAGTTCGCAATCCCTGAGACAATCGCAAGAGTCTGTTGAAATGACAGTTAGTCCAGCCTCAGGCTGGTAATTGAATCATAGGACTCACATCTTTGAAGAGCTTTCCGAGATCTTTTAAGAAAAGATTAAGGTTGTGGCAAGGATCATAGATATTGAGAATCCAAGGGTAAAGGGCGTTGAGTCTAATTTTGGCGGCACGAACATTTGGGCCACCGTCACCAGCGACGGCGCTCACCTGTAGCAGCCATAATTATGTATCAATTAAAGCCAACTGACCATCCAGCTGTATATATTATGTAGGCCAACTAGCTACCTGCCCCC
>JANKHO010000400.1:0-24605 GCA_027627235.1 Agrocybe chaxingu | reverse complement strand
TGTTTAATGGCATGAGCCCTGGTACGAGCCCTGGTGTGAGCCCTACGTCGAACATTGTCCCGACTATCAGCATCGCGAGCGTGCTGAGCTCAAGTGCAGCGAGTGAGGTGAAAGAGGTCAAGCCCGTCGAGGTGAAGGAAAGCAAGGTGGCTTCAGGTTGACCAGGGTATTGGAGGGGTTATGGTTATGTTTATTCAAGTTTTTCATGTAGGTTCTTCTGCGAGAAACACGATCATCTTCATAGGCATCTCTCACTTAATTCTCAGCCAATGAGAACTCGTGGGAAATGATCATCTGCTGGGACGGAGCACCACGGACCGCTCAAACCTCTTGCTCACAACCACGTTGGACAAATGATTGTAGCAAGTACCACAGGGTGGGCCGGGCTCTCAAAGCTTCTATTTCCTGCGATTCTGCGGCGGTTATGCAAAATGCATCACCGGCAAGCAGAATTAGCCTGAATCCTCTTGCTTAGGCTGCTTCCTGTTGTTTCTCCGCGACCACGAGACTTGGTCATGTTTCCGAAGCCTAGAAATGTTCATGCAGAGCGCCATGTCACGTCGCGCGTATAAAGGCGGATCTCTGCTTTTGGGGGGCATTTCAGCAAGAGAAAATGCGTGCCATCTATCTCCTCTCGCTGTTAGCCAGCCTCTGGCTGGCATGCACCGCCGCTCCTAGTGTCTCTCTCGTCGCCAATACCGTATTGGACGCCAACGGCATATTCTTTGTCTCCTACGACGGCGTTGTGAACGTCAACTCCTTCCAGCTATCGGGAGTTTTGACCCATGGCAATTACCAATACGCGGCCTGGTACACTTCAACCCGGTATGCGATCCTTGCACGGAAGCAACTACCCTCAGGAAGCTGGCAAACCCTCCAACTGCCCCACCAGCTCACGACGAGCGACTCTCACAACGTCATCGCGCTCGGAGTATCCCCTCAGGATGGTCGGATTCACGTCGCCATGGACTGCCATAGCACAAGACTCTTCTACACTGCTTCGGAGGCGGGTCTTGCCACCAACGGAGCCAGCTGGACCGCGAGCCGTTTTGGTTCCATCACCAGCACACTCGGAAATTTGAATATTGGCACGTAAGTTTATATTTATTTCAAGCTTCTACCAAGGCGCGTTGAGCAGGATGGCACTCTTAGCGTGGTCACGTACCCCCAATTCGTGATAACCTCGGACAATCTCCTGCAATTCGTGTACCGCTCCGGCGTCTCTGGCAATGGCGCTACACAGCTTGCAGAATATAATGGAGGATCGTGGTCCAACGTCGGTTCCTGGGCTTCAGCCTCCGGAACATATACGTCAACGAACGGGAGAACGAGCACGGCGAGGAACTTGTACATCCATGGATTCACGTATAGGTCGGGCAGGGCACATGTTACAGGCACTTGGAGGGAGCAGAATGGAGCCGTTATGTGCAACGGTGGAGGGCTGACGAATCACGACACAACTTATTTCTACTCGGATGATAAAGGTGCGTTTCTTGGCTCTCTGACGATCGATCCGTCGAGGATGACTGACGCTCTGCCAGGGCGAACCTGGAGAAATAGCGGCGGCAGTCTCATCGCCACCTCAGGCTCGAATCCTGTGAACGTGAACTCTGCCGGTATTATCGTAGACTCTCTTAACGCCGACCACGGCCTCATGAACCAGGAGTCCCAAGCCGTTGACTCTGCTGGATTAATCCATGCCATTATATCTTACGTTCCTGGTGAGGGCCTAATATTCTGTTACTTCGCCCAGAAAGCTCAATCAGACTTGATAGGTCGGTTCGGTCAATGTGTCACCAGCTACGTGAGGGACCGCACCGCCAACGGACGCGCCTTCCACGTCTACAAAAATTCCAACGGCAGCTTCACTAAGATGGAGATCCCCTTCGCTCTCAATGCCGTGGGTCGTTCGCAAATCGTCCTCGACGGCAACGACAACGCGTATGTCGTACTGCCTTTTGTACGGATCGCGACGGCCAGCAAGAGTTCGGGGTGGACGGACTGGACTATCGCGTACGATGGCGTCGCTCAAGGCTTGAACGCTTTCGGAGAGGTAACGGTGGATCGGGCGAGGGTCTCGAGCGGGGTTTTGTCGATTCTTTATCAGGTGAAGAGTTCAGGAACAACGCCTTCAGCTGTGAGGTTGATTGATTTCAACCTGAACGGTTGAGTACTGAGTGGTTGGGCGTCCCATGTATGCTCCATGTTTCAGGGAAATAAATCGATTCCTCCAGAAATATTTTTAAGTATTTCTGCGACGGGGCTCTTGGCCATCAGTTGCCCAATCAAAACCTGGCTGAAATATGACTCGAGCAACCCGATGAAACTGGCCCTCCTATGAAGCCGGAGTCGATCCTCCAAGGACACTCCACCAGGTCCCAACAACTACTCCTCCAACCTCCGAGTACTGTCGGCATCATATCTGCGCTCTATAAGAGGTGACTATAATAGTCACCTCACACCCAAGCCTTTTCTAATACCCAACAGCCAGGAAAACACCCCTTGCACCACCTACCACCACCCACCACCATGTCGACCCCCGTCTCGACGACGCCTTCAGGCACCCACACCATGCAACGCCACCGAACATCCAACCCCTACGAAGACAAATTTGGCTATTCCCGGGCAGTCCGCAAGGGCCCCTTCGTCCTCGTGTCGGGTACGACCTCAATCGACACCAGCTCGGGTAAGGTCCTCTACCCCAAGTCGGCGTACGACCAGACGCGGAAGATATTCTCCGAGATCGTGTTGGCGTTGGAGGCGTTAGGGGCGACGAAGAACGATGTGGTGAGATTGAGGATGTTCGTCGCAGAGGATAAGGACACCGAGGGCGTGAGCATCGCGTTGAAGGAGGTGTTTGGGAGCGTCGCGCCTGCTGCTACGATGATTGTCGGAGTCGGATTTGTGAGTCCGGAGATGAAGGTCGAGATCGAGGCAGATGCGGTCGTACTGCTATGAGGAGATCAATGAAATATCAACACGGAGATGTCGAAGGAAGTTTCTAGACAAAGTATATGCATCTGAAAATGTAGAACATGATAAGACGAGGCAGAGCAGGAGCGAGATCTAGCTATGGATACAAGTGAAAGTCGAGTATGTACACAATTCGAGCAGTGGACGCGGTGCGAATAACGGCAATGAGTCAATGTGAAGGCGACCAGGCCAGCATGGAGCACAACAAGATACCATGGCGAGCGAATGGAGCCTCGAAGTAGCTAAGCCAAAGTGACAAATGAGGAGAGGTATAATGGGCAGGACGGATGAGAGAAATTGGCTCAATGTACAATGACCCTTGCCCCAGAGACCTTCATCCCTCTATCGCCTGCACCCTCCTTCAGCAGCAGTACGCAAAACCCAGCGATAGCAAAAATCACGACGCTGGTGTACACAGGGAATGAACGGTCCATCATGAGCAGGACTCCTCCGAGCAAAGGCGCGATCATGCCGCCTATTCGGGAGAGGGCTGATGCGATCCCACAAGCTGTACCCCGGACTGTTGGAGTAATCAAAATGAGCTTTTAGTGCAAGCTAATTGGAACGCCGTAGACCTACCTTTCGTCCCGAAGATCTCGGGCGTCCAACCGTACAGGACGGCCCACATTGCTGTGGCGCTCAGGCTGATCCCGACCGTGCTCACTCGCACTGCCCAGGTGGACGTTACGAGCGCGAAGACGACGCAGAAGAACGCGGTGATGAAGGTGCTTCCAGCGAGGGACCACCTTCGGCCCAGGCTTGACTCAATAAAGTAGGCCCCAAGCTAGGACACCACAAATGTCAGAGGTCAACTAGACCCTTGTCAAGAACCGCTTACCAGAGCACCAGGACATCCGCCAATCGTAAAAATCACGACATCCCAAAGACTCCCTTCCAACGTCTGCGGCACTTCAGTGTTTGAACGTGTCTCCAGTAATTTCGGGAGGTACACGTTAAACATCGTGTAAGCCAGCGACATCGCACACCATGCCGTCCACACCAGTATCGTCGTCCGCCGCCATTCTGGGTCAAGCACCATCAGCACACGGTCCCACCATGCACGAAGTGGTCTTCTCATCCATCGAGGAAGTAGCCGATACACCTTCTGCTCGTAGACGGATGAACGGCGAGATGCACCTGATAGAGGGCGTGGCCTGGCTGCGTATTCGGTCGTACGAGGAAGGAAAGGCTGCTCGGCGTTCGAGGAAGGTTCTGGCGGTTCCTTGGGCTCTTCTAGAGTGGGTGGGTGCTCTGATACTGGTGTGTCAAAGGTATGAGAGTCAAGGACGGGTGTTTCGCCTGTCGACGCATAGGCAGTGACAAGGCCATTACGTGTCGTCCGCGAGCTCTCCGCATTGGTACCTTGAGGAGACGTAGGTCCATCTTCAATGACACTTGCATCGAAGATAGTTGTCGAGTTTGCTCGGGCGCGGGTGTCCGCCTTCCGTTGGTCTTCATCGGCTGGAGGGTGGTGATCCCGGACGTCCTCCAGTTCTAAAGATAGATCAGAACCGTTGAAGCGGGATATCATCTGGAGCGACTTGACGGCGTCTTGTGGACGGCCAGCGTGAACAAGGTAGCGGGGGGACTCATGTAAGCGGAAGAAAACCATCCGCGCTAAGAACATAGATAGCGTCTGCACAAGGTTTGAGAGGGTGATTGACGGGAGGGATGCAGCATACGTACGATAAGCCCAAGAGTCATAAGCAGATACTTCCATCCTCTATTCTCTAGGTCCACGTCACAGGGGGAAATCGAGCTTGCTCTACAGGAGTTTTGAGGAAGTACGAGGAGGGCGACGACGGCTGAGAGGACGGCCCCAAACGAGAAGAACACGGACAGTGCAGTGACCAGATATTGCTTTGACTTTGGCATGTGTTCCAAAAGAAGAGTGCCGTCCGTAGGCATTGATCCCTACGACACGGAGTATCAGCAAGATTGACAGAACGCGGCACAGCCAACCAAGCTGACTCACTCCGACTGAGCTCCCGAGGAAGAAGAGGGCGATGCACAGAGTCAAGAAAGAGTTGGCAAAGGAGGCAAGGAGGCCAAAGAGGGCCGTGAAAAAGAGCGTCAAGTTGAAAGCGGTACTTCTGCCCATGAGGTCAGAGCCTTTAGAGAAGAGGTCAGTGCCAACAATGCATTCGAATAAGCTAGGACCACGTACACGTCCCCCAACCAACTGCACCAATCATCATTCCAGCAAACATCGACGACGACACTGTGCCGATGTAGCTATCCGGCACTGCAGGGGGTGAGGTAAAACCATGGAGGACTCCATGACGGGCTTGCCTGAGTAGTGCTGCTGGATTCGAGGAAGGATTAACGCGACAGCCTGTAGCCACATCTAAATGTCGACATTAGGAAGATGAACTTGGAGTGTAGATAACTAGAACATACGTTGTCCGCCATCCACCCTACAAAACTGGTCAAGAATTGTCAAAAAGGCGACGAGTTCAGGAGGCTTACCACAACCGCACAATGACAACAACGTCCACTGGTAGCTCCCCATGCCAATACGGTCTATGGTCTTGTCCAACTAGCGCTTGTAATGAGACATTCCTTCCTTTTCAACCATGAGGGAAGACGCATACCGGTGTCCGACCGTCGAATTCGTCGTCACGTCGCTCCTGCTGCTCGAGGTCACCGTCCTCGTCATCAGGGAAGTAGTTGGAGGTCATGGGAGGGTCCAACCAAAGACCGGAGGCGCGTGGGTTTACCGAACTCATTTCTAAGCATGGAGGCGTATATATCCTTCGGATTGCGCAATCGGGGTGGGGTTTTACCCAAGCGGGTCGCAGGAAAAGGTAAAGAGGGGATATACTTGTAATCTAAGGTTGGCAACCGCCGGAAGTGAATGATGGCATCCGCTTCCTGAAATGGGGATCCGCCGCCGTCCAATCAGATCTCGCCTGCATATGAAAATAAGGAAACAGAAAAAAAAACAACGAAAGATTATCAAAGCAAAATGATAAATAGGTTTTGAGAAAGGTCAGTACTACATATTCAACGTTTCAGATTTGCAGCCATTCTAATCCTGGCCTCTGAGGGCATTTCTTGAAAGTTATGGAAGGCTCTCATCAAATCGGGCCCTGTTACCTCACCTCTCCGATATTTTCTAGTAAATTTCTTCATATAGTTGAAGGAAGCGAAGACCTCTTCGTCAGGTTCCGAAGGTCTCCGCTGCCCCTCTGAATCCAGTTCCCTCTCGCATCCGACCTTCGGAAGCTCGGGAAACGTTAAATACGACTGATGGTGCAAATTCTGGCGAAGAATAAACGAATCTGTTTCGCAGAAGCTCAGGAGCAGCTCCTTCTCGAGTTCGGAGGGGCGACGACCTGCAATTCTTTCCATGAGAGAGTAGAGCGTGTCGCGTCCAGGCCATTGGAGCCCAGGATCGTGGTACCGCAGCGTTTGATGCACCTGTGGGTCTCGCAGCATCGAAAAGCGCTCTTTCTCCGATTGCCAGATGACAGAGAGAACGGTCTCCCGCCGATACTCCCTGTCATAGAAAATACTCGGCACCAACCCGAGTGGCGTCATGTAGAAGTTGGGATTGACGTAGGGCTCGGTGCTGACCAAGAGCCCCATATTGAAGGTGCCGAGGGAGCAGTCGAGGAGGAGTTCTTCCCCAGAGATTGTTTTGAAGTAGATCCAGTAGTGGTCGTTGGGATCTTGCCCGTGCATAAATATGTTCTTCTCAGGGCTGTAGTATGCAAGTCTGTGCATGCCACCGATTTTGACAGAACCTTTGACGATCCCGAAATCAGCTATGGGAGTTCGTTGGTAAGTCAGTCGAATGCGACGTCGGCCTGTGTATTGAAGTAGTGGTTCCTCGGAAAGAGGGACGGCCGTGGTGCTGTACATTTCACTAACCAAGGAAACGCAGAGCGCCAAAAGAATTGGGAGAACGAATCCCTCTCTCATGATACGGTGCATGAGTCGTTCGCGAGCAAGAGGGCTGATCGCGGTCGGCCACCACTCATGATCACCAAAGGATAAAGGAGGGATTGGTTTGCCCAACACGACAAGCTTCGCTGAAGAGCCATCTGGGAAGGCGACGACGTCGTCATGATTCGTGGGATGGGGTGAACTGATTATCTGGTGAAAAAAAGCAGGGTGTGCAGGGCCGTTGAAGTGGCTCAGCTGGATGAGATAGGAAAGTAGTGGGTAGAATGACTTGATGTCCACTCGGTCCGTCGTTCCTGTGGTCTCCTCTATGAAGATGACGGTGTCGAGGATAATAAAGAGACGAACCACATTCCTCCTTATGGTTTTGCCAGTCTTGCTTTTGGCAGCTCTGAGAACAGTATACCTTCTTTAAGGAGAGTTCCACTGGTATTAGGGAACTTCTGCACCACCAGGTCCAGTTCTTACCTCTCCGCAAGCCTGACAAAATCGCAATGCGGAACGCTTCCCACAAACAGTACATTTGTCAAGGACGGCAAGAGGGAGGAAAATCTTCCTTTCGGGATGCTCCCATTCATCCATCTTGGCGGCACGGGGGTGCGATGAACGTCGCTTACAAGTGGAATGTCGACTGCAATGATCATGCTGCAAGCACGAGGCTACAGTCCCATCACAGGCCCGCTATTCGCGGCCCGCTACGGAAGTTGCCGATGGCCTCTAGAAGAAACTTCCCACCTGGCCATCTTCTCGATGCTATTTCTTCGACTACCACGATTTCACGATGATCATTGGATTCTATACCGCTTCAAGTTAAATCAAGCGCGTGTTATCGGTTCAGAAGGCGTCGGAGGGGCTTGGACCAAACATATAATTTTCCACCACATGCTGAACACTGCGAGGCTTGCTGCCATGACCGTCCCGCTGACTTCTCGTGGTTCTCTGGTTCTTCTCTGGCGGTCCGTTGCAACCTATAGCGAACAATAAATGGTCAGCGAGTTTGTTGATGATGAAGTGAAACAAGATGTCGCGCTTCAGAACTGTCTTGCTTCTCGGTCTCGCTACGAGCTCCCTTGCTCTGGATAATGGCGTCGGAACAACCCCAGCCATGGGGTGGAACCCTTACAACGCTTTCTTGTAAGTTCACCTTCAGTCTCTACCGTAGCATTGTTTATGACCATTCAATCTGAAGGTGCGATACTACCGAAGCTCAATACAAAGTCGCAGCTCAGCAGCTCATAAACCTCGGGTTACGCGATGTTGGGTACGACTACCTGAATCTGTGGGTCTTGTTCCTCGTTGTGTTCTCAATAGCTTCACTGAATGTCTAATATAGTGACTGTGGATGGCAAGGAAGGCAGAGAAACGCCAGTGGACAATTTACTTGGGACAGCACCATCATTCCAAATGGTATCCCGGCGCTTGGTGAATACGTCCACGGACTTGGCTTGAAGTTTGGGCTCTACTCCGATGGGTGAGCATCCTGGCTGCCCTAGGGTTTTTTTATTTGATGAGAGTCGTCAGCGGATACTTTGGATGCGATTTCGTCGGCGGGACAGCGAAATATCTCGGAAGCTTGCATCATGAAGTCGAGGACGCGGCTCTCTTCGCGGCGTGGGGGGCGGATTATCTCAAGGTACTTCGCTTGTAAATTCCTTTCAGGCTTAGCTGATACAATGGATTGCAAGTACGACAATTGCTACGCAGGTGAATTATTTCTTCTCGCAAACAATAAGCTCGTCACTCACTCCGTCTATCAGTCAGTGAGACCGATTTCGTGAACTACTTTCCTCCGATCCCTGTGCGTTTGTGGTGCTCGTCTTTCCTTGGCGTGAAGTCCGACCTGTTTTTTCCCTTTTTTTCTTTTTTCTTTTTTTTCTAGATCAAGGTATGTCAAATCGCCACCGTCTTAGAACGCTGCAGACTGGTTCTTAATTACAGCCTCATATGACGGCAATGAGGGACGCTTTGGCCCTCACAAAGCGTCCTGTTCTGTTCTCTGTGTGCAACTGGGGTGTACAAGGTTCAGCGCCTGTTCCCTCATTGACGCTTCTCACCTGACTTGGGGTGTCCTAATACACAGACCCTGCGAGGTGGCCCGGCACTGAGGTTGGCAACTCGTACGTCTTTCTCGTCTCTTTCTATACTAACCGCTCAGTTTCTAAATATCCACCGAACGCAGGTGGAGAACATCGTAAGCCGTTTCGTCCTCGACACCCTCGCAATGCCCAGCCATAATCCGTATTCTATGCAGGAATGACATTGGCCCACCCGTCTCCTGGAACAGCATAATTAGAATCATCAACCAAGTTGTCCCGATCACACAGTTCTCTGAGCCCGGAGGGTTTAATGGTAGGACCAACATTGTGCACACCTCTAGAGCACCACGATAAAGCACTCCACAGATATGGATATGCTCGAAGTCGGCAATGCACGCCTGACCGCAGCAGAACAGCAGACTCACTTTGCTCTTTGGGCCGCTGCCAAGTGCGTCTTCGCTTCCATGGGACATCCCATTCACTTACGAGCCTTCGGTGATCATTTCAGATCCCCCTTGCTCATTTCTACTGACCTGACCAACCCATCCGCACAAACGTTAAATATCCTGAAGAACACCAGGCTCATCGCGGTGAATGTGAGTTCATTCAATTCCTCGAGTTGGTGCAACTAGAAATTCTCGACGTGAATGCTGGCAGCAAGATCCTCTTGGGAAGAGCGTATCGTTCAAGCGACGCTATACAAACGACCATGACGTGTGGTCCGGTCCCTTAGCAGATGGATCGACGGTCGTAGGTGGGTCTTTATTTGTTGCTTGGGCGAAGTCGTAACTTACTCATTTCCTTCATAGTTGTAATCAACTGGCAGAATTCAGCGCGGTCGCTCACATTCAATCTGGCTGATATCGGGTTCTCCTCCGCGACGGCCGTTGACCTCATCACTGGTGCGTCTCTCGGAAGGATAAGCGCGTCGTACGTCCCATTCCCTTAAAGCGCCCGCGTATCTGGACTTACTCTTTCGCACAAGATACACCTCCACCGTCGCCGCGCACGGATCCGTCGTCCTCAAACTCTCCTCCGGTGCGCCCGCCCTCGCTCCAACATTCACTTTCTATGCTGCCTCCTCCGCATCCAACACTCTCGCTGGCGGGGCCAATGCACGCGCTGTCAACGCCTCCACCGGCGCATCGCCTACAACCTCACCAATCACCGTCGTCGGCTTCGTCGGGAATGGCGGCACGCTGACCTTCAACGGCATCGACGGAGGCGTGTCCGGGGGTACGAAGCTGCTCGCGTTCGACTACATCAACGGAGACTACACGTTCAGCAACACGGCGTGCCCGAACTGCCGCAACACCTTCGTGAGTGTGAACGGAGGCGCGGCGGTGCAGGTGCAGATGCCTATTTCGGGTCAGGTAAGTGGCGTACAGCTTATCGTTGGTGTGGCAGACCAGGGGCTGACAGGATATTGGCGCTTGTCTTGTACGCAGAGTTGGGATATCTTGTTCTCAGGGTATCTCGTGTCCTTGTCGGGCTTCACGCCAGGGAGGACCAATACTGTCCAGATCTCCAATCCAAGCGCGTGGGCACCTGATTTTTATCGTCTTGGAGTGGCAATTTAGGCAGAAGAGTACATCCCCAACAACGTCGATATGTATGAAAATATTATTCCGGGGCCGTTTTTAGTGCACACAACCGACGCCATTTGCGCCGTAGCCAGTGTCACGAAGGTTCTTGGGCGCTTATTTCATCCAATTTAACAAGTCTTTCGCCAGAGGGTCTGCGAAAGGCCCTACGGGCAGAAGCTGCCTTATATGGTTTTGCCAATTCTATTTCCGGCATCTTTGGGATTGGTACACTTTAGAGAGAGGTTCAGTATTCAACAAAGAGATTTTGGGGATGGGAAAGTCTGGTTCTTACCCCTTTGCAAGTTTCGCAAAATCGCGACTGTTTGTGGGAAGCGCTCGGTATGGGAGAGGTACAATTGTCAAGGACTGCAAGAGAGAGGTATATCTTCCTTCCTCCCATTCATCCGTCTATATGATAGGAGGTACTGTGGTATCGAGTCAATCTAGATCTGTCTCCCAATCTAAGATGGGAAACGAAGGAAACCCTAGGTAAGCCCTGTAGTGGGTGCTCTGACAAAGAATGAACCAATTCGTAGTGCAAAACTTCACGAAAAGCTCTTTCTCCTCCAGTGAAAAAGCATAGCCAGCGATTCTATCTATGGGGGGGAGTATTCCTGCCTTGCCCTGCCATTTAAGGCCAGGATGATGGTACCGGATGGCCTGACGGACTCCGGAGTCCCGAAGCATAGAAAAGCGGGCGGGTGTAGCTCATCTCTCTGAAAATATGGGTGCATTACGAAGAAACTCCCAGTTGTAGAACCCGCAAACCTTTCCCAACGTCGGCCTGTTGAATCGCGGCTTGACTCAGTATACGCGTCTGTGTCGACTCTGATTCCCATATTGAAAGTCCCCATCCCACATTCAGTATTCCTTCTCGGCAGGGAAGTAGACGAGTTTGTCCTGGATGACAATATGCTCCAATCGGGCCTTCACGATACCAAAATCCACAATGGGGGTTCTTTGGTAGGCGAGACGAACCTGCCATCGCTCTGAGTACTGGAGAAGAGGCTTTTCGTCTGTTGAGACGGCCGACGTGGTGTACATTTCCCTGGCTAGAGACAAACATACAGCGAGTAGAATTGGAAGAAGGTGAGTCAGACCCTCTGCGATGATGATGCGATTCCGGAGACTCTCTCGTACTTGAGCAGACATACTGTACGTGATGGGGAAGCTGGTCACCTTACGGTGCATTTGAGATTGCATTTTAGAGAGATTTTAGTCAAGCTAATAGGTCCCCCTGCCAGCAGTGTCTTTCATCTACGTCTTGCCTCCTAGACAACCACCCTCCATCTCTCCGCAGATCTAGCAATCGCAGCTCGATCTACTCATCCCCCTACACCGAGCATGCCTTCCGCATACAGTCCCATCCCATCCTTTCGTCATCTACTCCCCTCGTCCTCAAGGCCTGCGTTTGCCCACGACGCGAAGTACAACTACGACATGCAGATTGAGGAGACGGCAGGGTGGACGTCGTTTAGGGAGGGAGAAGGCATCCTCCTTGGTAACGTTTTCCGTCCGTGTCGACATTGGAAATAGCAAGCAAGCCAAGCGTTGGTTGGGGTGGGTCCACTCGACTGGGCCGGGTGGTATGGGGGGCGAGGCGTGAAGAGCAGAAGGGGCGTAGGATGAAGCGAGATGGTGGTATGTCAGTCGCATTGTACTCGAGGGTGGTGGACTTACCTATCTCTGTGTCCCTGACGATCCCCAAGGCGTTTAACTCGATATTCAGACTGATCTTCCGGCACTTGCACCTGCGCCACGCGATAGGTAAGTCCGATTCGTTTTCGATCTGCGCATATTGACCGACGAACTTTAATTCAACTAGTAAAGGATCTCGACGCCTCTGGCATCCGTCCGCCCCGCTGTTGACAGAAACAACGACCTAGCGCCGTCCTCACAGATGACATTTGACAACGGCGCTGGAGTTTAAGAACCTTTGGGTACTTCGTGTGGGCGACGTTTGCACCGGGTACGCAAGGTGGAAAGGGCTGGTAGAAGCGGCGACCGAGGAAGGGAAGAACGTGAGTTCTCCAATTTTGCACACCCATAAATGATACGCTTACCGATATCTTAGTCTTGTACTGCCTGTCCTTGTTGTTGGGAACGGTGTCCACGACCTATTGGGCTTTCATGTCCGAGTCGAACACGAAGAGATGGTGAGCCTGCATTACTCTCTTCGACGACCGACGTGCTTACACTTTGTTTCAACAGCGTTCCCTATTCTCATCGTACACGAACATGGCTACGCCGAGCTACACAAGATGGAAGTGGTAAGCGGAGAGGATGCAAAGATACGATGCTCTATGACGCATGGGGTACATCAAAGAAGAGTAATGTCGAAGGAAGCAGCCTACATTATTCAGGTAGGTCCTCACAATGCTTACCAGTGAAACGACTGTGTCCTCACCTTTCAGCGTCCTAGTCTTCGTTCTTGGGCCGTGCATGAAGGTTCCGATTACACATCGACGTTGCCCAATCATTGACATCACCCCCCGTTGTTGCAGCGACATCATCAACAGCACACCTACTGTCGATCGCCCGCCGATCCTTCCTAAGTGCCTTTCTCGGTCTCGGTCTCGGAGGTCGGTCTGACAGGATGTGTACAATGCTCTGAGGATGCTGCGCCTCGTTTATCCGTTCTCTAGCAAGCTCTGGTTCCGTGGCTTTGAGATGAGTTCGCAGGTCCTCTCCTGCGACACTTGTTCACGATTGACCTTTGCTCGGGCGCGCGTCCGCACTTTCTCGTTTGTGCATTCTATTGCTTGAAAGGTTTCCTCCTAGCCCATTACCGTGGCACAGAATGTTCCTAGACACGAGGACCCAACCAACTCCCTCCTCTCGCGCGAAGACGAAGTCACTTCGACGCATTCCCTTCCCTTCCGCATAACGTCGCTTGGGTGGAGCACGCTCGACCCACGATGAGGCGAGGCAATGATATTGCGCCGAACTCTCATCTGTGTCGTCACTGGGGGAACGCCATTCCAACGATGTTTTAAGCAACGGAGGGCAGCTTCCTAGTCGGTCTCAACTCCAGCTACTCCAAACGTCCTTCGTACTATTAAGTATACACACCGTTTTTCTGGACCAAGGCAAATAAACGACTCGGAGCGACCATTTCGTTTCTCTTGTCTCCTTCGACCTCGAGTTCGTATGGTCCTCTGCTTTTTACGTTCCCCGCTCTCTAATGTGTCTATGTCTATGACATTTCGATTCGAATTATGAATCTTTATCGCCACTCCGCTGCCATCCAGATGTACCTCGACCACCTGGCATCGGTCACTGGGGTACTCACTTGACGGCTGATTCGGTGCAGTGTATTCCATCGTCAATTGTTTCGCAAAGAGCGGCGATGACGGAGGCTGCGAACGCCGAGGACGAAGGATGTACAGCGTCCAAAAGGCTACAGTAAGTTGGCTTGTGTACATTATCAAGAATAGATTCAACGTACCTCTTATGCTCGTGCTCGAACATCGAGCCCCTACCTTGAACCTCGCCCTTCAATCCCCGCTCGCCATCTAAGTAGCCTACTGCCCAGGACACGAGGATTTGAGGATTTGCAGTTGGTTAATGCGCCAATATCGTCCTTGACAGGTTGGAAGAACATCGCGGGGTTGGCGGGCGACACCGCACAATAATGTCGTCCCAGGCGACTTGCCCGGTTGAGGAAGAGTCGAAGCCATGGGCGGGGAAGGGGATGTCGTTGGATTGGAGGAGAGTGTGGTAGAAGGGGGGTTGAACCTTTGAGGGTGGATATGAAAGGTCCAGCCTGGAAATGGGTGAGTGCTCCTCTAGAAAGCTGTACGAAACGACCTACACGAGCATCGACTCCATTGACCAGAATATAGCAAGTCAGCGGCACTGAACGCCCTCTAGGGATATAAACACATCGTCCTCGGCATTCGTGCAGAATAATGCTGTGCCGACTCGAGACCAGGTCGACGTTGAGCAAGCACACGACATGGTCGAGTGCTATAAACTTCACCACAACTATAAGTGAGTGACTTGCTTCCGTCCACAAAATCAAGGCACTTACCTCTCAGCCACACAGCCGACCTAGCCACCCAGCTCCGTCTTCGTCTTCGCATGACGACCACGATACCCCTCGCACAAGCTCTATGTCCACATGAGCCCTCCTTTCCCTTGTCTCTTCCTGACCAGGTACCTCCAAATTGTCGCAGTTGGCACTCGGTCGCCTCCGTCATCTTATCCCTTATGGACGTTGATGCCCGAGTGGGGTGTGGTCGGTGTTCCGGTAGTGTGAACGTGGTTCGCATTTGTTCTGGGAAGGCGGCTGAGTGTGCTGTTGGACAGAGTAAGCACTAGACTCCATACGAAGCTCACGCCCAGACTCACATTCGCATCTTTTCCAGCCGTCTGTTCGACTCGTCGTGCGCCCCTGCCCTTTAAATTGGAGTTCGGATTCGCACATGTTGGGGTTGAGAAGGTGAGCTGGTGAGTCGCGGGATTGCTTCGAGGGCGGGGCGGGGTCTTGGTTCAGTTAACGTTCCTTCGTGCACACCGAGTCTGCGTATCGTAGGCCAGAAAAAATTGGCACAGATTCCGTGGAGATGAA
Organism: Agrocybe chaxingu; assembly: GCA_027627235.1. Taxonomy (NCBI): domain Eukaryota; kingdom Fungi; phylum Basidiomycota; class Agaricomycetes; order Agaricales; family Agrocybaceae; genus Agrocybe; species Agrocybe chaxingu. Next base: position 9,528 of record JANKHO010000400.1, on the reverse strand, counting down.
GGCGTTCGAGCTGCTGTGAGGACGTGGAACGTGAGATTTCGGAGCATTTCAACTCAAATGTCGAGACCAGCGAAGCGTAAAGAAGACAGCGCTAGCACGAGACAGACGAGAGGTTGGGCGGATGATTGAATCTAGCGCAAGTGCGAGCCGCTGAAGGACGTTCGTAGAACGAAGGCAAGAAGAAGTTGTCGGCGGATAGGGCGCTATCTTCAGATTCCGAGCATCGGGCGGTGTGGACCCTGCACGATAAAGACGTGCTATCTTATCTGATCGTTTGCTGGCAGCCCAGTGATCCTCCCACTTCCTCGTAGTTCCACTTCCAGTTCGATTCGTTGTCTACAGACCTAGTTCGTGCTCGGCTCATGGATGGGGTGTACCTCACGAGGCAATAAAAGCAGAATCAGCTACTCGCAGAGCGTCTAATATAAATATTTTGACAACGGCATTATGGACGTTTTGTCTTGAATAGGGATGATCTTCCGTCAAGCTCACAAAGAACCGCAAGTAAACAAAGAACCGCAGCTCAAGTGTCGGAGAGCGACCCCGACCCTCTACATAGCATACCAGAATTCCCGTATACCCAACAGATGTCGGGTAACACGCCTGCTCACATGGCATCAGCAGTGGCAATGCACTCTATCAACGGCGGCCCGGTGCAGTGCGTGAGACGTGCCCCACCGAATCGGCCGTCGAGGGAGCACCCTATGACTGATGCCAGGTTCTCGGAGTGCAGCGGGGTGGAGATGGGTTTGTTGCTATTGTGGAAGTGCCACCGGTGTTGTGTAGCTACGTTTACAGAGATATGCTCGAAGGAGATGAGATGAGATAGAGCTGTTTCGAAGAAGGGCGATAGCGCGTACCGATGCAGCTGAGCTCTGAGCTCCCAAGGAGAAGAGAGAAAACAAGACGTTGTTCATTCCTTCGCCGCGGCCCCAGAAGACTTCGGTATACGAAGGTCATCTGAAACCCGTTGCATATAACGTCGCCAGTAAAGATGGCAGGAAAATCGACGCAGACGTGAGTTCAGTGCAAAGTCGACACTTTACCCGATCAAGTATCGAGTATGCCCATCCACCACGCGATGTTAGACGTACGACCAAAAGGGAGGGTTCAGCGCTTCATCTTAACGTTAGGGGAAGCGGGAAAGAGCGGCGAGATGCAGTCGAGGGAAAATTGAGCACGATCATCGACGAGATAGCACCTTGAGAGGCCTAGTGACGCAGAACTAGACTACTCGCACAAGAGGCGTAGGTAGGCAAAAGAGAGAACACCTCCACGGAGCGCACGGCCCAGGAACCGGAATCTGCCTACCATCCGATCAATGGACGGCCCCATGTCCACGATATATGAACTACGGAGACGTACATTCGCTGAACGGAGGCGTGCGAGTCCTGGGCTGAGGATAGCGGTGAATGTGGGTAGTGCTCGGAGGGAGGGGATATGGGTAGATATTGGTATTTGCATCGGAGGAGGGATCCGCGTCGAGAAAATCTTTGAGCGCGAGAAAACGGCACAAGGACGAGATCGATGAAAATTTGTTTCTTCGCAGCACTAAGAGATTGGGATGGAAAGGAACGATCGTCAGTTCGAACAGAAGGAAATGCAGTGGGAGAATGCATCAGACAAAGAGGCTATGGGAAGGAAAATGGAGGGAATGGAGGGAATGGAGGGAACGCACCATCATATCGTGATAAATCGCTATCCAAACTTCGAACTTGCAGGTACCTCCCACAACTAAATCCATGCTACAACTCGCTCGCATCCAACGTTCCCTCCTCGCCAGTGGACTCGAAATTACGAAAAGGCGCGGAGATGACCCATGAAGCGAGTCATGATACGGAGGAAGTGCAGGTGCATACCGTGATTCACGAAACGAGGATGTAGAGTGGGCTGGGTGTACAGGAGATCAGGCCCGTGGATGGCGGGAGATCGATGAGATAGAGGTGTAGCAGTGTGTGGGGAATGGCAACAGGAGGGTATGAGGCGATAATCGGCGCTCAGAAACCCTCCATCGTATATAGCGCGTGGTTTGGCGTTCTGTGCGTGGAAAGTTGAAAGGGGAGCGCTCAACCTCTAGATGGTGGTGGATGTAAGGAAGAAAGATTTTCGTGACGCGACTTTGGAGATAATCGATAAACGGACATCGGGCCGTCACCCCGTTTATCTTATCTCTATCCCACCTTGATCACCCCACAGACAAAGTCGAACCACACGTTCATTGTCATCGTCCTTCTCCCCTCGAACACTTCCTGCAGGATCTCTCCTCCTTCTAGTGCTTGTCTCCTCACTTTCTGATCCTTTCCTCCCCTCCCTTTGCGGAATATAATATTCGTCTCTCTGGACAGAGCAACCAGCTGCTGCTTCACGTCGACCCCTTCTGACGTCATTCCACTGCCTCTCTCGCTATATCTGTAATAATACTCTGTATTTGCCTCTCCTCCCCCTTATGCCGAATATCCGCTACGGGGGAACCCTCCTTTCGACCGCTAGGGCGCGAACACCCATCCCCATCTTCACACATCTACACAGTGCGCAGGGTTACTCGTTTTGAAGAGAATGGGCTTCTGACCCAGGCGACGAGTCTGCTCTGTCAGGTCGGTATCTCGATCGGGTGATTGCTTTAGAAGGCTCAGGATCGTCTCCTCCGCCTGGCCATGATCATTCCTCTGCTATTCTCCTCGGTATTTGATACTCTGGTTCCGTGAGTCCCTCCTCACATTATGGCAGCATACCAGACCGGAGTCGCGCGTCCTTCTGACCCTTGTCGTTACGAGGAGCCGAGTCGCGCCCTGGTGTAAACCGTTCTGTGGAAGAAGTGCTGCTTCTCAAGATCTCACTGCGTCTTGGCTTTTCTTTTCCCCTTGCATCCTCTTATCCCGTCCACGGGCAGACGAACACAAAAAAGTACACATAAATTCGCTCGTCTCTCCCAGAAGTGCCATCGCTCTTTCAGTGCGAGAACTCATCAACACGAGGCATTTGACCAGTGGGCAGAGCGTGCTGTAGCAATGCCTTGTGTTTGAATGAAACATGGCACCTCAGGGTGATGTCCTGCTCGAGGGACGAACGTGGGCGTCGCTTCTGGGATCTGTGATACCCGTAGGTAACAGGAGAGTAGCTCTGCGCTTCATTTCCCATGCGTCACCAATCCGACTCGATTTCCTGGCAGTTGCGGCTCTCAAGGCGCTCTTTACAAGTTTCTTCACCCTCCTCTCACAAACGACTGGACGGTACAGGACATCGACTCCAATTGGCCACCCCATTTCGCATTCGCATCGCCGAGATGGCAATTTACCTCGACGAAAATGAAGGGGGGATCCCACACGTCACGTGCGGGACCTCTACACTCGTCGTGAGAATCATGAAGAATTGTTTGCGGCGATGCTATATGCGCATGAGCGGCCGGTATATTTGGGGTGTGTGTTATGCTGGTCGCGGACGAGATCACTCAAAAGAGAGATAATGTCGTCTGGCTACCGTCCTCCTTGCACCTTTTGCCCCGGAGTTCGATTAAAATATGTCTGAATATGATGCATTCTAGGCAGTGCATATGGTAGGTCCCGTATTCGTAGTTTTCTGGGTTTGCGAAAATTCCGTATGTCGAATAGCTCATGTACGCGTAGGAATAGAATGTAAATTCACTGAACTCGTGTAGGTAAGAAGAGAGACGAGGGAAAAAGGGAAGAACCTTAGAAGAGGCTGGATTGCGGCACCTATCTTATCTTATTGGCTTGGACTAACCCTGAAGATAAGGGAGGCACCCACTGAAAATTTCCACGCCCACCATCCTCGCAGTGGGCACACTGCAACGGTCTGGAGGCCCGTAGAGCGATCCTGGGACTTTCTCCGCTTTCAACCATGCCCTTCCCAAGCCACCTCGTCTGTCTCACCAACCTGCCAATTTGCATTGGCGTCGCTGAATCGTCAGTGTTCCCGATTCCCGACGCGTTTGACCATCCGGTGTCGCCCCGCTTCCATATCAATCATTGCCCACCTGCACCTCTCCCTTTCCCGAGTGCCGCCACGAGTGGTTCTTCTGCCCGAAGACGAGGATGCAAAAAGGGACAATGTTTAAAGGCCCTCGTGAAAGGGTCCAAGAAGGATCTCAATTTTGTCTTCGTCGCTTACGATTTTTGGTCATCTCTCTATGCCAAATTCCCATATCTTTGCTCTCGTCCTATCGTGCATCCCTTCCTCCCTTCTCGGGTCCTTATTCAACCTCACAAATGGGGCAGACACCTCCTGGCTGAGCGAAATATAGGACCTGATGCCTGGTTTGACTTCTCTGCAAGCCATGCATCTTTTGGGTGTCGATGCACACATAAGGAACATGGACCTCGGTGTGTGAGTTTTCCTTGCATTCAGTTCTGTCAGCCCTCCTTCATCGGCGCTGTCTTCGACCCACAACGGTATCTTTAGTTCTCATCCGTTTGTGTCTTATTTGTGGGTCCATTGTCCAGCCGCCTCTCGAATGGCGGCCCACAGTTCTCTTCAGCTTCCTTGTCCGTCTTTGCCATGGTACTCTTCCCCGAAGAACAGCTCGACTCCTCCGTTGGCTACTTCGTCGGCCGTCTTGGAATGACCCTTCAGGAGGGAAAGTGGGGGATCATCCGGAAGCTTGGATGGGGCCGACGATCGTCAACCTGGCTTGTCGTGGACACGGCCGATTCGACCGACGTTCGCGCTATCAAGATCTTCACCATCGAGGAATCCAGGGGCTCGGTCGCGGCGAAGGAGGTCGGAGTTCTCAAAGAGCTAAGAGCCACTTCACCCCTTCATATCTCCTGGCTTCATGATCATTTCCACGAGCACAGCACGAAAGGCGACCATCTGTGTTTAGTCTTTCATCCGTATGGGAAGACCATAGAGTCTCTCCGCCAGACCAACACTGTGGGCGGCTATCTCGCGCTTCACATCGCTAAACAAGTCGCCGGGGAGGCGCTGGCGGCACTCGCGGAGCTCCATGAAAACAACATTACTCATGGTGGTACGTCTTTCTCCTCGGTGTCCTCAAGACAATGGCTGATCAGCGTATTCAGCCGTTACCGCCGATCACTTCGTTCTTGGAATGCTCGACGAGGAGGACGTACGAGCCGCTGGTCATACTGCCGACGCTGTAGAGGAGGAATTGATCGATGGTGATGGTGTCCAATACACCATTGTTCGATCGCGACCGTTGGAGCCAGCCGGTTGGGATTCCAAGTGGAACGACCCGGCGGTGGAATTTGCAGGAAAATCTGTTGATTTGATCGGCCTAGGACACGGTTTGTTTCTTGTTTTCTGGGGTAAGCCAGTACTGATAGCCACGGCATTTATCTAGCTCGTCGCAAGGGTAGTGATGCCCCTGGAACTGTCGCACGAAGTTCCGGTACTCCTATTCCCCCAGAAGCGCTCAAAGGAGGCGATATTGGGTTCAGCTCGGACATATGGCAGTTTGGATGCCTAGTGCGTATCGTACCCAACAGAAATTCGCGAAATTCTGGCTAATCAGCACTTGATTTAGGCATTCCATCTCGTAACGGGGACCCCATTTCTCGACGAGACGTATCTTGCCTCCCCCGACGAATTCCTGACTCGAAATCTCTCGGAGATGGAGGCCCGTCTATCCTCCACAGGCTCACTCGCCGAGGCGGATATCCTGATGACAGCGTCTTTCTTGCGAGCTTGCCTTGCGCTTGATCCTGCTCGCCGGCCAAATTCAGAAGAAGTATTTGATCATGAGTGGATGAGAGGCGGTGATGTTTGCACTTGTGGGTGGTCCGCAGACAAGGATTAATAATCGATTAATCGGAGTACTATATGACCTGGTTCTCAAAATGTGGGCCTTTATCGCTATATCTTATCAGATGTCGAAAACTATAATGCCCAAGATATTCACCAGAGAGGCTCTGACGCCGTACGTGCGGAGGATTCTTCCTCACTTTATCGACCTTGATCATTCGATCTCCTTGGTCGAATTTGACTGTTCTTCGCTGAGCAGACCAGACTTTCTGCATCCAAGGGGTATCTAACGCCTATTTACACCTGGCATCAGAAATTGGGATGGAATTATCAACTGCGAGTCGGTGAAGCGAGTGAAACACGGCACTCCGAATCAGCCGTCGAGAGTACCAAATGACCGATGCCAGTTGGACTTGATGGGTAGCGTATAGATGAAGGGTATAGAAACTTGGTCCGAATTCCTTGGACGAAGTTGCTAAGGCAATGCCTCGGACGAATTCAAATGAGAGGAAGGGATTGAAGAAATTTCGGAAGGCGGCGATGACACGTACGCGGCTGGTACGAGAGAACAGGCCATCCGCAACGCTTGTTCTTTCTCCGTAGTGTCAGAAAACGTCTGCATGATCAGACGAAGGACAGAGTGGAGGGCGTCGAGGGGGCTGCCATTTGAGGCGTGCAACATCGTCGGAGAGGGTTAGCTCTAGACCCCCATCGACACAGATGTGAGTAGCACGTGCTGCCTGCACTTGTCTCTATCATGATTCATATGTCGAGAATGCGGGCAGTCCAACGATGTCATGCGTGGGAGGGATGGTCAGGGGGTCTGAGCGATCGCAATCGAGTGAATGCTCGAGGATAATGATCAGCGCGATGAAACGAGGTCTTGAGTCTTGACGATGGAGTTGCTTTCCATCTAGAGGCGCAGATATACAGGGCAGATCACATCTCAGCAAAGCGCACGGGCCAGGCATCGCAAAATATTTGCAGCATTTATCAGCGAACGACTGCCCATCCACGAAGTGTAAGGTATGGAGCAATACATTTGCTGAGGCGAATCCTACGACGCCTGCCCGTGGATAGAGGAGAATCGACTAGTTTCGCTGGGATGAAGAAGATCAGGACAATAGCCGTACCAGAGCTGAAGATATCCGTGTTGAAGGGACCTTTGAGCGGATGACTACAGGAGAAGAACGAATGTGCGCGAAACCGATAAGAACCCGATTGAGAGGGGAACTGAGAGATGGAAACGCACAACATATCGCACTTGCAGCTTCGAACCATTGCTCAGAAGATCCCCGACATGAGTGATGCTGACGGAAAGCAAGTGAACAGGAAGGCAGGACTGTGTATCAGGGCGTCCCAGTCGGAAAAGAGCTGCACGACGAGTCCCAGGTGAGAGAGGGAGGGAGATCAGGGCCTTGGATAACAGGAAATCGATAAGATTGGGTGGTAGCGTCAAGAAGTGAGTAGGAGCATGAGGCGGCTCTCGGCGCTCAAAAGAGACACCTGCCAGAGGCGTCGGAGATCGCTGTTGGGACGAAAGATCTCTGACGAATCATTGAGTAACGGTCGAACGGATATCGTGATGAGTTCCTCTGATCATGTTTGGGCTCCGACTCGAACGTCCGTCTAGAATATTGACAAGTCAATGAATTATACATCCTTGGGCGAAAAATATAAATATACGACTTACCACTTATTTGATTGGCCCTGAGTCGATAGCGCACGAGTTGCACGCGTAGCGAGAGTCACCGTGGTTGGAGACGAGAGAGAACGGCTAGAATTGACGCGAGTGCTTGCTTCTAAGTGGAATAAGTACACGCTGACCTCCTTTCCTCTTAGCATAGTAGACGCACTTGTGCTGCAGTCGCGGAGTTCAAAGGACGACGGTTAGGGAAACAAGCGTTAATGGAAACCCTGAGCGTGCAAGGTGCTCGACGCGGCATGAACGACTAGGACGGTGGCCACTAGCCCCTCCTCGCCATTTGAAGGCGCGAAACACGGCCCTCGTATGTTGGACGAAGCATGCGGCTGACCGCGAACGCGAAAGGCTACAACCGATGTGAATACCAGTCTCCACATTGAAAAAAAGCAACTCACGCAATCTGCTATAATAGAGCACTCTGATTGCGCTCTCGAGAACCTACATCCTGCTCAGAAATATGCTCTCTCGACGACGATCAAGAAAGACACTTACGATGTTGAACCAATACCTGAAGCTCCTTGCAAACACCTAGACGCTCTCAATGTCGTCCGAAGCATAAGTATTGATGGGTTTCTCGACCTGGAGCACGTATTCGGCGCCCAAGAGGTGCGGGCCCCAACTTCTACGAATATACTCAAGTGAGTTCTCCCTGTTCTAAACGAAATACGAGTCTACTCACCTCATATCGCCCAGGCGAAGGCGTTCCAGGAGAGGAGGAGAGAGAATGCGCCCATGCGCGAGTTCTATGCATGGAGAGAACACCTCCCACGTTCTGCACAAGCCTCGCTTGCACTATGTAAATGTTGGACTAGACGAAGGTGACTGTTTGTCCCTTCGCGGTACAAGCATGTGCTCACCTCTCTGTTGTCTTTCCGGTCTCGATACTCCTCCAAGATGCTCGCACCTCCCGTCATCGTCGCATAGCACATCATACACTGTCAAGAGAGGGTAAGCTGATCACGAATGGCGATGATGACAAAAGAGACTCACTATATCTTCGCACAGCTGTTCCCTTGCGCAGACATACACCTCTATCCACAACACCCCACGCCCAATTTGCGCCCTCTACGCCCTCTACAACGTCCGAACGTCGTGCCAATCCCTGTGAGTTCGTGTTGGTCCCTGATGATAAATGGAGATACTCACCGCGAGCTCTCGATAGCGCGCCGTTGGGGATCACAACTGAGTCTAATTGTGCAAGTGCTAGAGCGGGCATACCCTTCACAAAACGCTGGAGGCGAGGGCTATCGTGCTTGAGCTGGATACGCGAGCATGGCTCGAAACCCTAGGCAGGGATTTGCGTGTTGGTGCTAATGATGACCATGATGCCATCGATTCAACTTTGATGCCAATGTTGGTGAGGAGTTGTCGAGGGATGAGGAACGGGTGAACAGGAAAGCGGTGACTAGAGGATGGGCATGGGCACCTTGCTGGAAGACGTTTAGGTGAGGCCTTGAGGATGGGATCGATTATGGAAGGCAGTCTACACCCGCCTATCTCTTAATCTTATCTTATCGTTCCGGCATCTTTGGCATCTGCCGACGCCGGACCCGTCGAAAACTTCAGCTTCTGAATCCTTCTTCCCTCCTCCATCTACATACGTCTGCCATCCCGCTCCTGGAGGTCGCTCTTACTGCGATCTCACTTCCTCTAAGAAGTCGTCTCCCCTGCACTTGGAATCAGTGTGCAACAACCCCACACTAACTTATCGCCCGCGGGCCGCCTCCAATCTGCATCGACGTCGCTGGGTCGTCGACACTCCTGATCCCCCCGTCGAACCCTCTCCTTCCGCATCAGTCACCGTCCGCTCATGCCTATACTTTTCCTCTTGTGCGACGCCACGAGATGCGGGTAGCCTTCAAAAACGAGGAGACGAGAGGTGGAATAATCGAGGATTATCGCTCCCTTCTTCCCTCGTCCTCCTGAGTAAGTGGGCCCACCTCTCGTGCCGAGGCGCTCGCTCACGTCGGCGTATGACTTCTTCCCTGCCTTCAGTGGATCTTCTGACGATGCATGACTCGTCCTGATCGGCAAGTGATCGACAGGAGCTCACTGTGGGAAGCCAGGGCATTTTTAAAAACTACGCCGGGATGCGGTTAATT
>JANKHO010000040.1:0-57367 GCA_027627235.1 Agrocybe chaxingu | reverse complement strand
CTTTGTCCCGACATCACAAGGACATCGGCTTCTCCTTTGCATCGTCCAGGCCGCCTCCTCGCATGGTGTTGTCCTCGTGTACGTCCAGCACCGTGTGCAACCCCATATTCGGTATGTCCCTTCTTTCGAATTCTTGCTCACGTCTCTGGCCCATGCTTTTCTGTAGCTGTGGCTTCTGAGGCTTTGTCGAACCCTTATTTTAGACCACGTGACAAGGTCCTACCCAACATTTCCACTATATAATCGCAGCTTTCTTTTTCCCTGGAGCCAGAAAATTCACCCATGCTGCCCCTCATGCTGCCGTCAAAGCTTGCATTTTTTTTCACTGCGGTCTTGATGACGCTCATCCTTGCCATGTGTGTCTTCACTGTGGCCCTCGAGTCGGTCCATCTCCACCTCATAAAACCCATGTGCGCGCTTCCAATCATCCAATCATCCAGCTTCTGTCGAGCCCTGTCTCACAACGACTCCACGGCGACATCTTTCCGTAAACCTACCCCTGGTCAAGGAATTCTCTGCCGTTCACTTCCTATTCTCTCTTCAATCAGGGTCTGTCGAAGTCCTCCGCCTGCAATTTCCATCCCGGTCAACACATCTCTACTGCTAGCCAACCAGTTCTCTGTCTATTCATCACTTCTCAATAGCTCGTCAACTTCTCCTGCTTATGGAATGAAAGCAAGAAACTTAATTCTCTCGCTTGAAGACATGACCGTCATGCTTAAAGCAAGTGGAGTTCGGAACAAAGCGGCACTGGTTTCACATATCAAAATTGTCTGCGATTCATCGAGGGAGAGTACAAGGCGTTTGAACAAATACATGACCAGATTACTCAGCTCTATCAATACGTGGGTTCTTTTCTAAAGCGCTAATTTAATAAATCCCTCTCACGAACACCTTATCAGGATTTTGACAGTCTCCGATTACACAATTGGCGTGGCACTGTCTGTCGCAGCTGATCGCAAGGGATCTTTCTCACACATCATTCGACTAGGAACGTTCTGGACTGACGATAAGCTGAGTGGCACGCCTCTCCGGAGAGCCTACCTACACGCCATCAAGAGTTTCGAGACATTGAATCACGAGCTTGCTCACCTGAACGGAGAGGCCTACGAATCCCTAATCACTCTCGATAATCACATCGAACTCCTTGCAGACCTTGTCTATGAAGAAGCATTGGTAGAGACGTGGGAAGAAATTCAAGAGATTTTGGGGCGGTTTTGGAGCATCTTGGGACTTTATCGCTCTTCAGTCGCCCAGGCTCGCGAACAGGAGGCCGTGTTGGAGCATGTTGGTCTCAGCACGAAGGTGATGAAACACTTCGTTCTGGATGTACAGCTGCAGCTGGAATCCCTTCAGGCGGATACCGAAGCTCTCAGAACCCAGGCAGCTGAGCCTTTGCTAATTGATGGGTCCGTTGCTGTCGAAAACGTGGTTTATGCCCTGAAAGAGGGTAGTACAATGCTTAAAGAGCGGCTCATGACAGTCAAGACTATCGGTGATTAGTACATCGTAGGATACTTAGAAACGGCATTTTGGCAAATGTCATTTTTCTTTCCTAATTAGTCCCTCTCGAATCTGTAAATTTAAAATTAAATTGAGGCAGAATCCGTCCGATATGGGCCCAATCCACAGGAAACACACCGATTGGACCCATTTCGTTCGCCACACAAGATTTTTTCTGGATCACAAAGTCCCAAACGGTCAGATCTGGGACGAATCCGACCACACCCCAGAAAGAAAAATGCTCACAGCCTGCAAAGAAATGAAAATAGGCAAAGAGGAATCGTGTGAGAATTTTTTTTCTTACCCACTAAATTTCGGTTCGTGGCGCAGAGTCTGCCCGATACAATTGGAGTTGTATTTTCCCTTCCGTGCTTGTGCTCCATGCATCAAATTTCCATTGAAGGTAGAGAGGATCTGTTCTGTGTTCACGAAGCCTCCTGCTATTACTGGCCCTACAGCACAAAGAGGTCAACCCGCTGCAGGCCTGTCTCAGCCCAAGCACGCTCCTCGCATTGGCTGCAGCGACCACAGAGCCCACCCCTGCCAGCGGCGCTGGCTGTCTCCCAAGAAGGCCTAGAGCACCCACACCAGGTGGTGTGCCCCTGGGTAGAGCGGGTGCCCGGGTACCTCCTACGCGCGCAGGTTCTGCTCGACGGCTTCCAGCTGTTGGATGGAGATTAACACAAAACGAAAGGCGAAAGATATATTTGACACGAACCTCTTTGCTTAAGCGGCAGCCTCGCCTTCTTTTGTTGCAAGCTGTCCTTGGGCGGCGGATGCTTGGGCAGCGGATACTTCGGTCTTCAGCTTCTCGATTTCATCCTTGAGAGCCTGGACTTCCGATGGATCGACGCGGTCATACTTATTAGAAGGAAAAACTCAGCTTGCTAAGAAGCTGAGCATTCCTTTCCTGCCATCTCCAAGACTCTTGCTCAAGGCACTCTCCACTTCTGCATGCAAAGTGGCATTGCTCTCACGAGAGATGTTGAGTTGGTTGATCCTTTCAACAAGCTCCGCATGTTGAGCGGCAGATGCGGTGTTTGCGATTGCCCGCTCACGCTCCTACATTTTATTTAGTAAAGGGTTCATGTAGAAGTGTAAAATCGAGTGCACCTCTGCAAGGGTAGCCCGAGTCTCCTGCAACGTCTGCGAAAGACGTTCAATCTGACTCTTCAAGACGCCATTCTCACTTATGTGTACCGTGCACTTGTATATCGCTCCACCATGTCCTACAAGACCTGTGCGATTAGAGATATCTAGACCGATGAAATAGGAAGCATTACATGCACGGCCAGATGAGAGCGAGGTACAGTCGACCATATGCGACATGGAATGATAAGTACGTCCACAGGGGTCAGCATGCCATCGAGGAACGTCAATTACTTCATACCCCCTCGCAGGGACCTGGGCGTTTCCGGTATCATTTTCTCGAGCCCTCGGGCGCGGAACGCATATAGGGTGCCAGGGTTTGCTAGGTGGTGCGCGAAGACCAGAGTGCTGAGAAAGCAGAGAGATACGGGTCCACGAACATATGCTCCAGCGCAGCTTTCCGTCGGCCGGAGGACCAGCGGACTGCAGGCTATGCACGTGGTGCATTCCAAATCCATCTTGGTGCGGGGGTGGATGGGCATTTCAACAGATTTCAACAGGCTCCTGTTTCCCTGTTTCTCACGCACGTGGGCTTCCGTCTTTCCCATTCGGGTCTCCCTATTTGGCCCTACCGCTACCCGTTCAGCGAGTCTAATAGCACGCTTCCTCGAGCGTAAAATTGGGCAACGTGTGCGGGCATAGCCTTCGTAGCGCGGTCATCTTGCCTACACAACATATGGAAGAGGCTCAAGAAGTTGGCGAGTCGGATTTGGTTCATTCCTATTGCACATGGTCCAGACGCTCACACCAACCGACGTGCACCCGAGGAGTTCCAACCTGTTCCAACGCGAAGAGGTTGACGAGGATCGGCGTTAACAAACGCGGTGGGCTTGCGAGCTTGTGGCGTCGCGGCCAAATCGGTACACTAAGCCGATGATGGTTACATAACACTCTAGAGATACTTAGAGTCATGCCTGTGAGTCCAAACATTTATACAAAAACAGAAAAGAAAGTACGATGCTAACTGACGATTGTAAGGAATACAATATGCCTGAAGATGCACAACAAAGGAAAAATGGCTCGACTACGAGCGGCTACTTAACTCGCCGCAGGGCAGGTTCAAGGCGCTTCGCCAACGAATCATCAGACGACGTTGAGCCAGCCTCCTCACAGGGTCTCTTGCTCGCCGTCTTGCTTGCCGCACCCATGATAGAAACTCCCCCACTCGTCGCAGCTGGGGCAGCTGGGGCCGTCTGCTTCACAGGGGCCTGACGGAGAGGAGCATTTCCTCGCCCCAGCACCCCCAGGCACTCTGCTGACCGCCACCAGCCCAACTTGGCTCAGCGGCTGGGACGTGGCCATTAACTTGGGGGGTCATTGGGCAAGATCTCACCATCTGGCTGTTTTTTTGAGTCCCAAAATGAGATTTGCAAGTTTTGTCTGGAGTTCCGCCAGTCCCTAGAGTAAAAAATCTAGGTTTCAAAAATTAGCTAGGACGTGGGTCATCGCTTACCCGCATAACCACTTCCTGTGGGTCCAGGCTACCGTCAGTCTCCACTTCGAAGTAAAATTTGTTTGGTTTCGCGTTGAAGTCAAAAGCTTCATCTTCGCGAGGTGGTTCTTCTTCCAAGGCATTGTCACTCAGCGGCCATTCCTCCTTGATACTCTTCTCGTACCAATGGGTCGTGTGCCGCAGCTTGTTGTGGGGGTCATACTCGAAAGAAACTGCAGAGCAAGGTGACCATTTCGCGTGTTCCTTCGCGATGCCCTTACGGAAAACAGAATGAGACGGGGACAAGTTTAAGTCCGGATGGACACCTATCTGACCTTTTTAGCCGTGCACTTCATTTTGAGCTCCTGGCCTTTGCGAATCTTACAAATTAGAACCGGTGGGACACCGGGTTCGTCTATCCAGCAACCATATCATTAGAGGATTCGTTTATACACAGTTAAAGAAGACGCACGTTTCCCAACTGGTTGACCAAATAGCTCCCCTCGCTGTGTAAGCTCTTCTCCGGGTTCTGGATTCTGCTGCTCCGGATCTGTTGGAAAAGGAACTAAATCGAGGTGGTCGCTTGTCACATCCATTGTGTTGTCGTCGTGGCATGCAACATTCAGGACTAGCATCAGAGAGCAGTATGAGCACCCTGCGAGACATGTGCAGTCCTGAAAAAGGTATGAAGGAGGTCTGGACACGGAGTTTCAGGGGAGCTCACTCTTGTATACTTGATAGCTTCTTCGCAATTAGAACTGTTCAGAGGCACCATGCCCAGCCTGTGTGCAATAAATTCGTCTGGCAGCACTGTGGTGTTGACCTCGATTTCCACCATGTCAATAGCTAGGAGGTGGAATATTCAGAGGGTTTACGATATAGAGTATAAATTAGACGCACCAACTGTGGGGATATCCGCCATGACCACCCGTCTCAGAGAATTGGCGAAACTTCAAGGGGCTCGGTCAGGCGAACTGCAACAGGTAGAGGATGGGCTTACGCCAAGTCGACATTTCCTAGGACAAAATTGACGCGGTCTTTCTTTAATTCGCGTATCCGAACAGTAGGTTCGAGATCTTCTTGCGTTTGCATCGTTCAGGATGTAGGTATCGATGTGGTGGTCGAAAGTCAAGCGCCAGGTCGCGTACACAGCAGACTACCGAATGAAGAATGCAGGCACCTCCGAGCTTAACGGAAACAAATAGCGGTTTCTGGTGCTTCACCCCACTGCAAGCACTCTGGCCAGCTCCGAACCACTGTCGCGCCTATACGACATCTAAATAGAAACCGATGTGGACCCTTGTTTTCTATACATGCTTTAGACAGCTAATCTGGTGAGCCCGAAGCGTCCCTTTCACCCCGTATAATTATATCTCATCCGTATCCCACCCATTTCTAGAATCGTACACAGCTGCCAGTACCGGCCACGGCTGCTTGGTCTACGCGCTCCGTTAAATAGAACAAACCCTTGTCGGAGAGCCTTATGACGATGAGGCTCCTTCAACGCCGTTATTCATAATTCCAATGTTCTCGGATTTTATGGTCTGTTTTTCACCTGGAGAAAGCACTTCCTCATGCGTATCCCGGCTCGCTGGCGCCAGCAGACAGGCTGACGACGCGCCAAAGGATCTTCAGGTACGATGTGCGTTTCATCCTGCTCTGGCAGTGCTCGCAGTGTGTGTGTGCCGCTAGCTGACCGGCTTTGATCCTTGAAGGGTATTCGGACCGTCGCTGCGCTGGGCGTGTTCCACTTGTCTACGTTTAGAACCTCCTGTGTGTCCTCGCAGTAGAGGAGAACCGAATACAAGCACACCGCGATCTTTTCATCTCTGTTGCATGCGTGAAGAGACATTTGATCATCCGAGGACAACACGGAGGCTGCTGCGCCGGGGAGCTCTCTTGGGCCTCAGGTTACTTGTCGGGCAACGCGCTCCAAGCGTTGGCCTTGCACCGGATATTTCGACGTGATAGCGTGCCCTGGAACACGATGCGGCCATTGGCGTTGGCATGTCCGTCTCGTTCTCTGCGATGGCACGCGTATTCCTAGGGAATTCTGATTGGGTACGGAAGGTGGCAAGAAGAGGGGAGGCTGTGAGGCTGGAGTAGACGAGAATCTCATGGCGAATGTCAATCAAGGGAGTGTGGCGATTGGCGCATATTTGCGGAACGCGCGTCGGTTAAATCTAAAGGCGACTGTTTATGGCAGTCAGCAGTTGGCAGAACCGCGGCAAGTCGTGTCTCCGCGGACAATGACAGATATGCCGTCTTGAAGATCTGCTTTTCATGCTATCCCTGACCGTGATATCGCGACTTCCGTGTCCTCCATAAAAGCCCTCTCCTCCATCATTTCCCCCGCCCCCATCCCCCATGGCCTGGTCTCCCAAGCGCGGCCTCGCCCAAAGTGCGTCGTTCCACCTCCCGCTGACGAGTCCCCATCCAACTAACCGTTTCCCAGCGGAGGCTTTACTCACCGCCCCAGGAAGCATACACGAGACCCAGACCACCCTTGTCGATGGAAGGCTCCATCGCGTCTACAAGAACCTCTGGCCCTCTCTGCGCGAATTTTGGCTGGCAGCGGTTGCACAATATTCCCCCGACACCTACATCGTCTACGAAGACGGCCGCCTGACGTACCTGCAGGTCCACGCACGCGCAGTCAAGGTAGCTGCGTTGCTCCGCAACACCTACGGCGTCAAGAAAGGTGCCTTCAGGTCACGTCTCCTCTCCGACTACGTCATTCACAATACGGTGCTCACAGGTGATAGAGTAGCGATCTGTTCGCGTAACTGCCCTGAATATCTCGTCGTCTTTTGGGCGTGCCGTAGGCTCCATCACCTTCTTTGAAGACGATCATGCTGATAAGATTATTAGACCTTCTCGGAGCCGTCTCTGTTCTTGCCAACGCGTCAGTGATACTGACTCTTTCCCAGAAAACAAATTAACGCGTGGGTCTTTTAGGTGGTTGCCTCTAGATCCTCTGAGCCACTGTGTGGCCCACACAAAATGCAAGATTGTCGTCCTCGACCCCGAACGAGCAGATCGGCTACAGTCAGTCATTCCGAAACTCTTACAGGAGACAGAAACCACGGACTTTCTCGTATTTGACTCTCTTGGCCCCCTTCGAAGGTGGAAACAGATACACTCTTTCGAGGAAAGCCTGCGACGATACCCTGACGACGGATTGGACATCTTGAATTCTGCGATCTCAATTCTGCCTGAGGACAATGCGACAATAATCTTCACCTCAGGTAATATTCTCGCCTCCTCATGGCCCCCGTTCCTGACCATATTCTTCACCAGGCACTACTGGATTACCCAAAGGTGTCCTCAGCACTCAACGACAATTCCTGACCAATGTTCTAAATGTGATTGTCACGATCACTCAAGTTTATACTATTTGCGGTCTCACACCTGGTTAGATTCTGGCTGGCGGATTTCGTGCAGCATTACGACGAGGAGAAGACTTCCCGACCAAACAGAGAACCGTTCCCCAAAAGGCTATTCTCGTCTCAGTCCCTCTTTTCCATGTCACTGGTTCAACGAGCTTTTCGGTCCGCCCTCAATTTCTTCTGGTCGATTTGGCCCCTAGACCTTACCTTTTCTCTCAAGATGATGGCCACTGCGACAGGGATGAAGATCGTACTGATGAGAAAGTGGGACGTTGAAGAAGGTGCTCCCTCTTCTCTTGCTCTGCTACTATCTATTCATAAATTTACAGCCGTGAGGTAGGAGGATTTACCTCGTTTGCAAGAGCTACAGGCTAAGCCTTTCAAGGTTGATCAAAGAGGAAAATGTATCGGTAGCAGGAGGGTAAGATCCTGCGCTCTACCTACCGCGACAGCTTCAACTTACCGCAAGTGTCTAGTGTCCCGTCGATGGTGACAGATCTGACCTTGAGTTCATTGGCGGGTCATCCCCTAGAAGGCCTTCTGTTTGGTGGCGCCCCAGCTCCCGACTCGCTTGTCCGTCGGGCCAGGGATGCCTTCCCGAGCGCAACCATGTGCGTCAAGCTGAATTATCTCCGTTCTTCCTTCTTTTCACTCATATCGAAAGGCTCCAGGATACAGCTTATGGTTTGACAGAAACCAATTCAATAGCCGTTTCCGTAAGTTTAACTCTCGTACATACATAACACCTTTTCATAGCGCAGGGCGAAGTTTGCGGGAGAAGATTACATTGCTCGTCCTACTAGCACGTCCGTTTTAATTCCTTTCCCTGTGGCTGCATCTCCGCTGATCCCTTTTCATTAGCGGCCGGGCATCTCCCGTGAACGATATTAAGATCGTGCATGACGATACATGCCTTCCTCCCGGCACCGTCGGAGAGGTGTGGTTGTGAGCGCCACTCATACTTTGTGGGTGCACATGTCTAACATTTTTTTAGGCGGGGACCCAATGTTATGAAGGAATACTGGGGTGAACCAGGTGAGTTCACAATATCGTATTTGATTTATGCTTCAATTTTTACTGACTGTCAGCCAAAAGAAGCAACGAATGCAGTGATCACGAAGGACGGGTGGCTTAGAACCGGCGATGTGGGCTACCTGGACCACGAAGGATTCTTGTACATCAAGGACAGACGTGAGTCATTTTGGCGCTATAAATTAGTTTCTCTTTTCTGATAGCATCTCCAATTGCTCTCCGGGAATAAGTGAAAGATATCATCATCCGTGGGGGAGAAAACATCGTGAGTGCTCTTCGGCCGTGATATATCTTGGTCCCCACTGAGGTCTATGTCACCAGGACTCGGTCAGCGTGGAAAATGCGCTCTACGCTGATCCTCGGGTTTTGGAGGCTGCCGCGGTGGGTGTGCCAGACGAACGCCTTGGGGAACTAGTGGCAGCCATAGTCTCTATCCGACCCGCAGACCAGGGACAGGTCACAGAAGAAACGTTGATAGAGCAGACGAGAAGCAGGTGCGTTCATTAATCTCTCCCTTCCAGAGAGAAACTGGTTTTAATATCCTTACAGGCTTCCTAGATTCGCTGTTCCTGTCATGATCATCATTCTCAATACCGCCTTCAGTAAGTGTGATGATAGCTCTGCTCACCAGCGCCATTGACCTCATCCTTGTGATGCATTTTCAGCGCGTACCCCTTCAGGCAAAATTATCAAAGGTGAACTTCGTAAAATTGCCAGAAGCCACTGGGAATTGCGGCGTCGAGGTGGAAATGGCAATGCTGGGCGGCAGCCGCTGGCGAACCTGTAGTCGTAGGTATGGATATCTATCACAGGATGGACGGACTCTACTTGGATGCAAGATTTAGGAATCAGACACATTTTTTCATGCTTAGAATATCTTCTACCTTCTGCTTTCTGCTTTCTGGCGCTTAGCTGCCACGTTTACGTAATCATCGTTTCTGGGAATCAAAACACCAACATTGTTCAGAACGGTGACATGTCCAGTCCATGAATCAAGGCGACCTCTCCAGGGCCAGCACTGAACCTCTGAAAAGTTACGCGCGCTTTTTCAGGGCTCACCAACAAGCCGTTCAAGAACACCTACGAGGGGCATCAGACGACGGTGACAGCCAACCATCTTTCGTCCCACCTGCATCGTTTTGGACATCAACAGAGAAAGACCTCTTTTTCCATGGCCTAAAGGTCTACTCTCGCTTCCGTCCAGAGCTTATTGCCGAAAGCATTGAGACCAAGACGACGTTGGAGGTCTGCCTCTACATCGACATCCTCCAAAAGGCTGCCGCCAAGAAAAATGGCCACAACGTGAACCCCGGCATCCGAGACATATTAGAGCCCGCCCTCGAGGTCTCAGAACGCTGGGTTGAACACGAGGAGGAGATAGCGCAGCAACTTATGGAAATCGACGCGTGCCCCTGCAGCGTAGGCAATCGTTCCAGAGCCTTGTCGCGTTGTACTTGTACCTCCAACGTCCCTCTACACGGCGACAAAGACATCGACACCGATAACACTTCGCGAAAACGTCTCAACCACCTAACAGCGATCCATCTAAAGGCCCTGGAGGGTATCACCGACGAGGTGCAGTCAAAAACTACTCAAAATGACATACCCGAGGTCCCTTCTGCTCCATCTCAAGCCCCTGGTAAGAGTTCATCATTTCCTGATACGTTCGAATTCAGAACGAGTCTTCTATTCTTACCTTTAGGTGACATACCGTCGATGTTGGATGTTTATTCTGGCCCCCAAGCCAGTTCTTCGCTACCTCCTTTGGCCCATGGCTCTGATGCAGCCGAAATAGACCTGTGGAAGCAACACCGTCTCCAGAAGATACTCTATTACCGCCGCAAACGCGCACAGGAGGCTGCCAAGAAGGCCCGACAAAGCAAGACGAAGAAACGAAAGAACCCTAAGGAAGACAGAGAGAGTGCGGTACCCGCCTCTACCAGAGATGTGCTGGCGGACCAGAGTCCTCATACGGACCATGATGGGCTTACCACTGGAGCAGAAGTCGTTGATACAAATATGGAAGGCTCAATAGAATCATCCGAAGTGGTCGACGAAGATGACACAGCGAAAACTTCAAAGAAGACACAAGCATTTCTCAAGGATAACGTGGACGCAGAGGTTTTGAGCAGCCTTGGTCTCGACCTGTTCCACCTCTCGACGCTCGGGCGACTGCTGAGGTATGCAGTATATCTCAATTCGCTTTGATGACACCCTCCGAATTTTTTCCTACGCCTGAATGGTTAGATTATTCCAATCAATTAACGGCTCCACATGCTCTGTGGACTCTGTCTCCATATCGACCAAGAGTATTCAGCTCCTGGGGGCGATCACGAAGGACTTCGTGTCTGAGGTAATTCGTCGCACAATAATTACGAAGGAGCAGGAAATCAGGTTGAAAGGAACTTTGAAGGTGTGGTGTCACGACTTAGACGAGGTTTGGCTGCTTTGCAGTGATGGTGGCTTGCTCTGCTTACTCGTCTCCTAATTCTAGATCAACAAATACAACGTCCAGGAATGCTTGGATACCATGGGTCTGAGTACCTATAACAAGAGGAAATATTGCGCGGAACTTTTTGACCGTGTTGAAGGCGAAAAAGAGGTACCAGGGGAGGAAGAGGACGATCTAGCAATGGCAGTCGAACCAGTACAATACATCCAGATGACCCAGAGCAAAGTTCATTCACGCTTTACCCTCCCGGAATCCCTCTTATGGTGCGCTTTGCCAAGCCATCGCGACGTGCTTAGCGCCGACGATATAGTCCTTCTTGAAGTTGACAAGGCTGCACTGTCGAGGGAATTGGAGGAGGACGGTCAATTGGACAAGAAGGACATGGCAGCATCTAAACAATATGAGGACAGTCTTTGGGCGAATGGTGTTCTTGACATCCTTTGAGGAGCATGTATAGTCACTTGATGTACATCTTGTGGGTACTGCTGTCGCATCTGTTCAGCATTTTTTGGATCAAACACATATCAGGTACACTACTTGAACAACAGGTTGGGAATGTTGCAGTGTTACAACTTCGCACGCTCTCCCGTCTTCTCATCTTTCACTCTGACGACTGCCTTACCCCAGGTTTGTCTCTTCTCGAGTGCTGCAAGGCCGTCAACTAGCTGTTCGAGGGAGTAGATCTCGTCGTATATCACAGGTCTAACCCTGCCTGAGGAGAACATACTTCGCAAACCAGATGAGGGAGAATTGTGTCCAGACAAGAGAGAACCTACGCTAGTATATTTTCCCATACTTTAGGTATGTGGTTAGGTTCATGGACTAGCGGATTGTCAGCTAGTCTAAGCTTAGCAAAGAGAAATGATCATACTGGAATAAGCCCCCCAGTGTAAGCCGACCAGAGAGACATTTTTAAGCAATACCAGATTCATAGGAACCTGTTGTCAAGTTCAGATCGGTCGTCTTATAACAAACGGCCCTGAAGAACGGACCTTTTCGATGGTCCCGCCAGCAAATCCAATGACAAGAGCGCGGCCTTTCCAGGCGATGCACTTGAGACAATCTGATGCACAGCTGGTTCGCGAAGTTGGAAACACATTTTTACCCGCACATACCATTTATGAGACCGACCGGATCGTAAATAACGTCGACTCCATGGCCACCAGTGATTTTGAGGACTTCTTTCTGCCAGCCAGCGTTCGAATAATTTATTCCGTGGTCTGCGCCGCCGAACCGCTTCGCAACCTCTATTTTTTCCGTCGACCCGGCTGCTGCGATGACCTTGGCGCCAATAGCTATTGAGGCAAGCATTAAAGAGCTCGAACTAGGTACTCGATTGGTAGCGTACCTTTAGCAATTTGCACGGCAGCAATTCCAACACCACCAGCCGCAGCAGTCACCAACACCCATTCACCTGTGTCGACGCCTCATCGATATGGAGAGACTTTGACCACCTTCGTAATGCTGCGCACCTTTCTTCAACTCGGCCCTGCCAACAAGTGCTTCATAACTGGTTGGCCAAGTGATGAAAAGTCCTGTTCAATGAAGGGTTGGAATTGGTCTAGAGGGGGGCATAAGGCGTTGGACCTACCGGCACCTTGGTCAAAAGACACATTGTCTGGCAGAGCAATTACACGATCTAGATCAGCCGCAACTTTGTCGGCGAATGCGCCTATCTGGGCGCCAAATACGCGCTGGCCACGCCTGAGCCCGCAACCTTCGGGTATGGGAGAGTCCTGAGAAATTCTGCCAGCAAACTCTGTCCCCAACGTAAATGGGAGAGGAGGCTTGTGTTGGTACTTCCCCTGAGCTTGAAGGATCTAGAAAGCTAGGTCACTAGGGATGTATGACGAGACGCAATATGACACCCACGTCAAAGAAGTTCAGACCAACACTGTAGACATCGACAACCACTTGGTTTGCTCCAGCCTTCGGTTCCGGGGTGCTGCTGTTCAGGGCGATCTTAGAAGGGTGGGCAAGCTCATTGACTACGAAGGCCCGCATGGTTGCTCGGAGTAGACTGAATTAGAGGGAAAAGGATGCATTTCAAGGATATTGGTCTTTAAAGACAGCAAGGCCCCTGATTCGGCTTCCCGCTCCATCAGTAGCCGGACAGAACATCACAGGTCCAAAGAAATTGTACGTACATGCATACTACAGCCCTTCGAATTCTGGGTTTCATTGGCTGATCAGCAGACCTCGGTCTGATGGCTAAGAAAAGGGACACATATTTTTGGTTTTGTCTCTCGGCTGCCCATCCAAATCAAAAGAAGGAGGATGTTCAAACTCGGTGACGATTGCGTGGAAAATTGCTACATGGTGTACTTATCTACTTGTGTCGGTGCATGGGGTGGTGGTTGTACATGTGAAAGCTACGAGAGATCGTCTGCAGTTATACGTGGCGTGGAATTTGGCGATGCATCCGAAGTCAACTAGCTAAAGGCAAATCCTTCACCTCCTTCATGTATGGCCATTAGCAATTGTTGGCGGAGCATCTCATATGAACTATACTGTGGAAGGTCGATTTGATTGAAGCCTAAAGTTGGTCGTTAGTGTTGTCAGAAATGTTGACGAAATCGGATACATACACGTATGGGCTTGAGGAAGGCGGTCGGGTTCGCCATAGGCACGGTGGATGGAGAATTTCTGAACCCCTTGTACGCCCTGGAGATCGAGGAAGCCGCTCAACGGCACGCGAGAAGTGCCGGTCGCAAAGCTGAGGACTTTGGCCCTTTCTTCTCGATTGAAAGATTTAAGAGCTCGCCACCACCAAACGATGTTGGGATCAGAGCTCGTGTACCCATTGTACTCCGTTGCCGCTCGCCATTCATCAACATCAATGTCCGGGGTTCCAGATATCAAGAGTTCGAGCTCCTGTTCGTTGAACTAGGTCTCGTGTCAGCAAGCACGTGCACCATGTATCACACTCCGGCTTACAATCGTCACCAACTCCTTGGGAATAATCTCGTAAAAGCCTGATGAAAGACTCTCAATCTGTTCCTTGATAGACGAATACAGCCTGTACTGAGCAGAAAGCTGCACAAATTCTCGTTTGTTTTCCTGTGTGACGGGGATCGTCTCGCCCTTTTCTTTCAAAGGAACAATCCGGTTGACGCCAAACTACCAAATAGTGAGTTGAATAACAAAACATCTCACGTATGCAAAACATACCTCGTCCGCTTCAACGCTGAATGTGAGGTCCAAAGGCGTAGGATCGTTCTCTAGAATCCAACATAGAGAGTTGTAATACTCCGGGTCTACCCATTCGACGTCCCTATAATCCACAGGCTTCCCCAAAAGTTGACGGTAGAGACTGCGGGCGAAGTAAGCATCCAAGAGTCGCCCATCGTAGATAGCCTTGCCAATGACACGCCCGACAAACTTGAAGAACGACAAGTGCTCAGGATTGACCCATGAGTTCTTGTTGGGCTGGTACGTTAGCTTGTCTGCGGCACATGGCTGGAACAGAGCGTTGTTCGGGTTAAACATCTGGCGTGCCAAAATTTGGAACCACTCGCGCGTAAGACCTCCTGCATCGACGCCCTCTTCGTCATAAAAGCGGACACTGAGTTTGCCATATTTGATTTGATCTCCTGTCTTGCGCTGGAGATACAGGAAGCTATCCTCAAAGACCCGAGCTCTGCGGACATTGAGCTGAAGAGTTCCGTAATGCTCACGAATCTGTGGTTTGCGATGCAACTGTTGACTGAAGTAGTTCCGTTTGTTGTCGAAATCGAGCACGCGAGAGTTGTTAACCAGGAGAGAGAATGATCCACTCATCAACGATGGGTTATTGCGTACCATGAGGTTCAGGACCTTCCTATGAGCGTCAGTGAAGGTGATAAACAACTCTTCCATCGACTCCTTCGGCGTAGTTGGAGACCTTGGCGAAGCAGATGCCCGTAGGATCCGCGGCACAGAAGAAGGTCCTTTGGAGCCGACGAACTTGCAAACAACCATCAGAGATTCGATGAGAGGGAGAAGAGAGTGAGCGATGTCTGCTGTTTCGGCACTCTCCCCAATAGTGGAGAGGCAGTCCCCCAATCTCCGCCAAAGAGGAGTAAATCTGAATGACTCGTAGATAGCTTGGACCTTTTCAATGTCGTCGTCCGATGCAGGAAGTGGCGGCGCACTGGACGCCGAGGGCTTCCCCGAGTACATGTAGTCGATCGTCTTCAAAACCCGTAGCAACTTGGTCTGCGTCGAGGAAGAGGAGGAGAACTTGTTGGTGATAGTAGCATTGCTCCGGGAATCTTGCAAAGCAATGGCGAGTTCGTCGAGGTCAGTATACAACGTTTGCCCGAAGTCTTGGGCCTTCGTCTTTAGCTCAAGTGCAATGACGTCTCGTGCATCGGGGATATTGGATAAGTTTTGTATCAGAGTTAGACTCTGCTGGAAAGTTCGGCCAGAGCACTCTCCAGTGGTCAGAATGTTGACAATCAAGCGGAGTGCGCTATGCGGGACTTGAGGTACCTGGGATAGGAGGACCTTTTCGTCGACGACTTCGCGTGCCGCTTTATTTTGGACTGGTACGTTTGATGGATCTGCAGTATATGACAAATCTGGCGTGAGAGGAAGAGCAGGAAGAAAAACATATGTCCTACCAGCGACTATATTGGCCGTGCTTGTACTGGGCTCGGCGACTATGCCTTGTGGCTGCGAAGGTGTTGCCGGGGACACCGCACTGGAAGACGAGTCCGGCACTGTGGCCGTAGTTGTGCCCGGATCGGGTACTTGTGGTTCGAAAGTTTTCCTCTGCTCCTTTAGTGTGGACAGAGGGCGAGTGACAGTAGCAAGTAACCCAACAACGGCGTCCAAGATGCCAGCGGTGCGAAGGAGGGTTTGCCGATCCAAGAGGCTCAGAAGTAAGACCAAGGGGTAATGCGACTGCGATTGACGTTCTTTACCCTTGCCCTTCTTTGCTGTTGGCTTTCGGAGACCAAATGGAAGCTCCTGTTCCGTGAGGAAGAAAAGCGAAGAGGGTTCGTTCTCGCTGACAATGAACATCAAAGCTTCAATACATCTCTGAGCAATAAGGACAGGTACAGCTTCAACCTGAGAAATAGGTAAGATGGAGGCAAGGTAGTCGCTCTGACTAGCTTTCTGTTTGCCCGCAGATTTCGGTGCTTGAAGTTTCGAGTCGCGATTCCGCACCGACATTTGCGCAAAACTTTTGTCGACTGCAGCAAGATCAGCAGCTCCGTCTTGAAGGATACTGAGGAGAATATTGAACAGCTCTGTGCGAGTCTTGGAGTTTTCACACAGGTTGACGAGGACCTTGAACAACAGTGTCTTCTTAAGAACTTGTGGGAAGAACAACAAGCGAACAAGGACTGCGACTCCTGGGCGATCCAACAGCAAGATTGCGTCGTGTTGGGGAGCGTATTTCTTCGGTAGGGCTGGAGCTGTTGGAAGGCGGGCTGCGGGACGAGAGGCCAGAGAACGGCGAGCCTGTATTTCGTCCCGATAGGCACCTGCTTCAGCAATCATATGAGAGGGAAGCGTCTGTAGGAAGCCGTCGTCTTGGTCCAGAAGAACTGCTTGCCGTAAACTTGGATCAAGGCTGGCAATGAAACTTGCGGGATCCATTTCGGCCGCCTCTCTGGCTGGCGCCCTGGAAACCTCTTCAGTCCTGCGACGAGCCCTTTCCATCGCCTCCTGTTGGATGATTTCAGCCCGGATGTCCGGTGGCAATGCATCGAGGAATTCGGCGCTGATCTGTGAATCTGGTGGTCGTTCTACTCTTGCTGCCTGCTGAGCTCTGACATGCTGATTCAAAACCTCCTCTCGCATATCATCGGGGAGAGCTTCGAGGAAAGTGGGATCGATCCCAGTATCGGTGATATCCACGGCGCTTCCGTGAATCACCACCGTTATACGTTCTGGAGGGTTCTGACCAGCATGAGACGAAGACCCTGCCGGTGTCTCTGTGGAAGATGAACCCTCAGCTGCTTCAGGGATCATCGTTGGTAGAGACGTTGCCTGGGGGGAATCGGTTGCATCGACCATCTCTGTGTCTACATCGACAGAAGGAGGATCTCCCATTGCCGAATCGTGCACAATGGATGGAGAGTCGGCAGGTACTACACTGGGTATTTGAGTCGTAGGCTCCACGTCCTGCGTTGTTGTAGTCTCTGACGATAAAATCGATTCTGGCATGACCGGGGGTGGTGTTGATCCCACAGTGCCCTGTGGAGGTGGTGGGGGTGATTCTGATCCCTTTTGATTGTGGGTGGTGATCTCTTCCGCCTCTTCCTCTTCCCCTTCCCCTTTTTGGGCAGCCTCCAGCTTTTCCTTCTGGGCAGATGCTTCGGCCGCTTCACTGAGTTTGGCCTGCTTGATTGACTCGAGAGCAGCAGGAAGCATAGCCAAAACAACATGATTAGTGAGCCTCC
The DNA here is from genome assembly GCA_027627235.1 of Agrocybe chaxingu. Lineage (NCBI taxonomy): Eukaryota > Fungi > Basidiomycota > Agaricomycetes > Agaricales > Agrocybaceae > Agrocybe > Agrocybe chaxingu. Next base: position 40,015 of record JANKHO010000040.1, on the reverse strand, counting down.
CGACACGCTCGACCACAAAATCTCCGTGAAGAATTTTCATCTCCTCAGCCCATCTTTGCAATGTAAGTAGTGGGTCAAACTCTCGGCCCTGTCTATGACCTTGTGGTCGTGGAACTCGTTCCGTTCGATTAGATCCTCCAAAGAAGCGACGACCATGGTGCAAAATTGTGCCCGCCGGAACTTCGATGCGGAAGGTTTCCCCCGCCCCTTCGTGCGAGATGATCTGCTGCAGCATTTGAAAAGATCCTTCTCCGAGCATCTCGTTGATTGTCTGCAGGAGACTGGGATGGCTGTTGGCAAAAAGACGCTGAGCGTTGCGTATGCTCCGATTTTGACTGCTGATTTGTGCACGGGCTGGTGTGGACATGTCCAGAAGCAACGGATGGGGTCGTCGCCTCTGGAGCTGCAGGGGCATGCCTGGGGCGCCCGAATGTTTGGTGGTCTACTAAGAGCATCATAAGTCAAGATATAGATTTGAACTTCTTGACACCTACCATGTCCGCGATGCCGGCGATGAACGAACAAACCGCCACCATCACGAATGTTCCCTGTATTGACAAATGTGTCCCCAAAGCCGAAAATGCCCTCGTTTTGGAAGTTGCCGTTCTCCAGTAAGAATTCTTCATCTGACGCCATCTCGACTTCATCTTCTTCGTGGTTGACTTGAATAGGGACTAGCACTAACGATTAGCTTCTGGCTCACATCGTCTCATTAAGAATGGGCATTCACCTCCATGGCCGGCTTCATCATCAACATCCTGGAGCGCGATACCAAGGCCTTCAACCTCTTGTTGCATGTCCTGAAGGATCATAAGCAGGCGATTGGGCAAAATTGGTCTGCGTACCTCCCACATCATCCCCTCTTCATCCTCGTCTTCTTCACCTTCACCTTCGTCCTCATCCTCATCCTCATCCTCATCCTCATCGTCCTCCTGATGTCCTGGTGTTGCTCCTCATCTACGTCCTGATTCTCGACCAGGTCCTCCTCTTCTTCGTCTCCTTCATCCCAACCTTCGCCGGAATTCTGTGTCATATGATCGAGGTGGTCTCCCTCCTCACCCTCCGATTCCGAAGCCGACGTATCTTCACTTCCAGTTTCCTCTCCATATTCTACGTCCATCTCTACGTCATCTTCGTCTTCGTCATCCATATCCTCGTCTTCGGAATAGTGGCTGTCATCCATTTCCTTGATGGACACATGAGGCGATGGACACAGCCCATGAAATACTGCGACTTACCCCTCCATACATTCCCAGAGCTGAATTTCGATAGAGGTCAGGGGTCTCCTCCCTACCATCGTCGTCCATAGCATCATCATCTTCCGACTCTGAGGATACATTGTCGTCGTGGCGGACGTCTTCCTTATTTTTGCTCGAAGCCTTACTCATCTTGATCGCAATTTTAGTGCTACAAAAGGGCGATCAATATGCAGACTGAGCAGTCGTAGCATAGAATACTCACAGGTGCTCGAGAGGACGAAGAAGCGAGGCAACGAGGTTCTTGACATTCGGATAATTAAGATCCACCTCAGAAAGGGCATTAGTGAGGATAGAGACAAAGTTCTTCTCCAACATGATTTTTGCCACGTGTGTTGGAATATCGTCCTGCTGCTTTCGCGAACTCGGATTGACACGGACAGTAAGAAGACGATGACACAAGTCTGATAGGGCAAGCAAGCGACCGTATCGAGCATCCGTGCTTTCGCTTGTAGATGAAGCATCCTTGATACTCCGTCCGACAGTCTCCAGGACAAATTTCCGCACGAAAAGCAGGTCTGGAGATATTTCCTTCATTTCTTGAGCAGCTGATGTATCCACACACAGTGCGCCAATCAAGTTCATCGCCCAGCTGCAAAGCAATCCTCGATTGCGGAGTTTGGGGTCGGAAAGTGGGGTGATGGTGCCATAGGTGATGAGCTCGGAAAGCAGGAAGTGAAGAGTTACAGGTCGGAACTTGTTGGTCAATTCCTTGGATTGTGGTTGCAAAGGCCTCCTTTTGGTGGAGAAGGAAAGAAAAGCCGCCTTACAGGCATCGTAGGAGAACAACAACTCGGTCAAACACTGCATGACGAAACAAAGATATTGATACTTGTCCTGAATGTCGACGGGCGAAGCAGTTGGCTGACTAGAACTGCCTGAAGGGCCGTCGAGTGGGTCATTTTGAGTAGCTTGGACGGGCGGTGGTTGGGGTGGAGGAGATGCAGTGGCAACAGGAGGAGGCACTTCGTTGATCACCTTCACTGTGTTCATGAGCTCATTGACAAGCAGATAGACGACGTTTTCTGCGGTTCTCTGCGTGACATTGGCGGAACCTGCCATGGGTGAATCAACCTGCATGTCCATGGTGCCTTCCTGCGAAGACGATGTAAGCTTCTCAGAATTAGGATCCGTGCGAAGCTTGATGTGGGGTGATGGGGTGAAAGGCTGCTCCAGTGAGCACAATGATTTTGTCACATCAATGAAGATATCCACATCCCTTAGGGCGATAGCACTGCAATTCCGCACATATGTATTCGCATCTGCAGTTCGTGCCCGCGGATGAGTGAAATACCGTTTGATGGTTTGCTGCATAATGGTAGTGATTGTTGGTGCGTCTTCGACGACATGGCGGAGGATGGTTGCAACATACGAAGATCCTCCCGTCACAGGAGAATTTCGAAGGCGGGTGAACAGAAACGAAAGACCGTCACGATGAAGAAACTGCGCTGCCTTCTCTCGGTCTCGTGTGAGAAGTACAAATAGCCGCAAGACCGACAGCAGCTCGTCTGCAGGTAAATCGGGAACAGCGAGCAGGCGAAGGCAGAAATCAAAGACAACAGTTCGCGCCTCCGCCCGTGACGGTCCATTGGCTATCGGGCCTGGCTCCATAGGCTCATCTTCTTTGGGCAACTCAATGGCACGGGGCTCTTCGGCTAGGGTAAACAGAGCCTCGGTGACAAGCAAATGCGCTGCGAGCCAACGAGGCGGTTGCTCGGGATTGATGCTGGACAGTAACAATGCAAGTAGGTGCTCCATCAAGGTGTTCCGTAATTCTTGGTCAAGAGAAGAAGGCGTTTCACAAAGAACCAATGCTAATAGTCGACAGCGATTGGCAAGTGGTTGCTCTTCCACGTCGTATGCGAATGACGAAAACTTCTCGATGTCTCCAACGAGATTGCGGATGGCCTGTTCTTGATGATTGCTTGATTTCGTGAATGCGATGTGGAGGTCAAACAAGAGTGACAGGTGTTCGTCGATAAGCAGAAGTGATCGCTTGCTGATATTCGCCCTCAATGCCTCTCTCGCTTCGTCCAACGACTTCCGCCATTCGTCTACGGTCTTGCCTACTATAGGTGGACCACTAGTGGCTTCGCCAATTTCGGGGCGTTCCTCAACTCGAGACTGAGCTTCCCCCTCTCCACTAATTGGGACGGGCGGGATATCTTCAGTTGCCATTGGCTCTTCCGTCGGAGTTTCGGGTGCAGGCTCAGACGAGGCGGGAGGTATATGTTCTGGAACAGGATCAGGGGGAAGGGGGAAGGGGTGTGACAACAGATATTCCGTTGCACTATTCACATTATTGTGGGTCCGAATTAGAGCACGCTCGGCAGCTGAACGAGGAAAGCCCATATCAGTCAAAATCCGAATGCGACCTTCATCTGGCCCGGTGGCTCGAGGAATAGTGGTGGAGCCAGGGCCGACATCTGCGTTGACATCAACTCTCGCTTCTTCATTCTCTCCGTTGACAAGCTCCAGGACAGTCCGCACTACGTATCGACTGACACCAAGCGGTGCCTGTACCAGCCAGGGAGCATCCCAGAGACTTTGTATCGTAGGAAGGGCTGTATGACGCAGTTTTACGAGGAAGTTGTGTGGTTCGAAGTAGTCAGGGTCGGTATCCTTCTTGTCTCGCGTGATGATCAGGAGTGTTTGACCAGACTCGAAGAGGGGTTTAGAAGCGAGGATGGGATGAATGAGATTGAGAGCAACTTTCAAAGCTCCGTAAGCATGTAAGAGTTCCTTCTTTTGCTGTTCCGTCCGATCATCTTCCTTGATCTTGGCGACCTCGTCGACTGAGGAGATTAGCAAAGCACATATATCAAAAACGGCGTCGAAACCGCCGGCCCGATAGAAAGCGAAAAGCTCGACGGTGTGTAAGGTGCTCGTGGACGTCCGCTCTATATCATAGTCAGCTCATAGGTCAAATACATTAAGGGGGGGACTTGCCATCCACGAGCAGCAGGGTAAAAAGCCCGAACATTACACTGTAATAGTTGTACAATGAGGCCTTATCATCTGTAGAACAACTGAGTTAATGAACTTCACCAGTCTTATTGAGCCTTACCAAATCTCTTCAAACTCAGGTGTTCCAACATGATAGAAGCCACGACCTTCGACGACTCTGTAATTTGTCTCTTTTGCACAGCATCCGGATTTCTGCGAGCATGGAACATTTTTACCATAGCTGCAAAGAAAGTCAGTTCCGAGAGAATATGTCAATTTTCAAGTTTTGCGTCACCTTGGAAAAATGGTGCCAGAGCATTCGGAAGTCCCTGAGTTAAATGCTTCAGCGAAGAAACATTCCAGTCTCGTGGTCCCTCGCTTTTTGCGATAGGGTTCTGATTTTCAAGAGCATTTGAAGTGATTGGCTTGTCGGTTTGTACTCCATTCGCGTTGTTGGACCTATTGGCGAAAACGGAGCCGTCCGAACCTGGTAAATCCATGGTAAGTTGATTAGGAGACCCTTCCAACGGAGACGCCCCGGGCGTTGGTTGGATTTCGATGCCTTTTGAGCTTAGGCCCACATTTAGAGATATATTTTCCCATATACTGGCACGATGAAGGGCTCCAAGATCAGTCAAAACTTGGAGCGGCGTGTTGTTCATGAGCGTTTGCAGTAAGCTAATCGCGGCTCTGCCTTGCGCCTGTCCAGCAGTGGCAAAAACGTCGGAAAGGAGGGTGATTCGGATGTGTAGGGTGACGAGGCTCCTGAATTGTCGGTTTGCTACTTCCGCTTGCTCCACTACGATATCCAAGGTAAATATCTAATTCACCAACTGACAAGGCGGCCTTGAGCAGAAACTTACAAGATAAGTCCACAAATGGAAGTAGCTTCGACGATTCTTCAACTGGATCCCAAAAGAATTTGCTATCATCAAGGGATATTTTGACAATCTCTGCCAGATGAAGCAGGGTTTCGGCAGTTGCTACCTCGGTCATGGTCCGCAAGACCTGGACCATAGAGTCAGATGCGACACTGTTGGCGAAATCATATGGCAAGCATGGAAGGCCTGTCAACCTCCCGATCCTTTCTAAACCATCGGTTGTGGTAACGAAATCTTTACAATGAGGAGGGTGTTGGAAAAAACCCTCCAAAAACTTGGCAGTGTCTCGTCAGTTCACAGGGTGCGCGCAGATAAGATCAGACTTACACGGCCAAGGATGTCGATGTAAGAGACCACGATGTTATCATGATTTTTTTCGCTGAAGTCCTCTTCTTCATATTCATCTTCGACAATTTCAGCCATTGTCTCCGGTGGTGCAGTGAGGGTGTCGTTTGCAGAGGCATCTTGCATCGTTACGTCGCTGTCAGAAGAATGGCTCTGAAACGCTGGCATGAGCTGATACCAGTGTTGGATCTCTGGCGGACAGATAAATGACATTCCGAGATTTTCGATATGGCCCAAGGTGGCTTTCAACGAGTCAAACACAGGATCCTTCAAAGAAGGGTGGTGCCGAATGAGTTCATCAACAGCTGTTCCGACAATGACTGCATTTTCCTTGTCAATAAGGACCTTTGCGTGACGGTCTGATGTGAAGATGGAGAATATCGCTGGGATGATGCTCGGGCGTTTTGCAAGTTGGGCTTGTCCTGTTTCGTTGAGACACAATGCGCCAATTGCGTTTGGGATCGCTTGAATGACCTACAATAACAACCATGTCAAACCAAGAATTTCAAGTACAACCTGTGTCAAACCTCAATGGCAGGCTCTATGCCGACTTCTATCGCCCTGTAAAACGTATCGGGTACTCCAGCCTCTTGAATGATTGCCAAGGAGGTGGGCTCATTGTGAACAAAGGTGGACATGATGTTGATGGCTAGGGACCATTAGCAGAAAATCGAAACAGACAACTAATTTTCTACCAATAGGTAAGATGGTTGGGCCAAAGAGACCACGATATTCAATTATCTTCTTGACAGATTTCAGCAAGGACATGTCTATGAGCCCTCGCAGTCCTTCCGCTGTTCCAGAAGATTGCATCATGCGGTGCATAGAACGGAGAATGTGCTTCAGGACAGCAATACGCTGAATAGGCAACTCGCCTAGGAACGGGAGCTCGGTCAGGAAGCTTATCCACAGAACACGAGAGAACGGACCCAATCCAAACGTGGCACACGGTTGGTGAGCACTAGCATACTCTTGCACGTCAAAGTCGATTTCGTACTATAAGCAGTGAGGAGAACGAAACCCGTTGAAACAGCATAAGTACTGACCTCAATTCTGCCGACGAGAACTTCGACTCCTCGAGCTGCAACGAAGAGGCTGAATGCATTTGTAAAACTATAAAGGACATTGTCGACCAGCTGCATTGTTTTCGAAATGACGGGAAGACGAAGGGCGGTCCGATTCTCCATAATCTGGATAAGCAGTGGGATAAGACCAGCGCCTACAACCAGGTTTCCTCCGGAGGCATGAGATGCAAGGTAGGTAATGAATGACAGCAATGCTTCCACGAATGCCTGGGATAGACGAGACTCTGGTTTGGCTATCTCAAGTGCCATGTTTCGAACCAGTGCCATGAGTATGCCGTGATTGACACCAGCATTGACAGCGGCCAAGACTTCATGCACCTTGTTTTTGTATCTCGCAAGAGCGTCCAATGCAGCAATAGCCGACGTTTGAACCAGAATAGTTACACCTTGATCGACTTGAAGAAGTTCTGCTACGTGGGCTATGAGGTCAGGCTCGTACAGAAAGAGTGCAGACGTCGCTTGGGATTCTGAATGTGTGTGGCCATAGATGGCGATCGCAAGCAAGCGGACAACTACGAGCTTTTCACGGTCCGTTTCCTTGCCGGGAGAGAGCGATGATGCTCCTCTAATCCGACAAAGCAACTCGAAAGCCTCGCTTTCGGGAATGGAGTAGGTCTCAATGGCGTCAGCAAGGACATTCATTACCGGAGCCGCCAGGATGGTGCTTTCATCGAGACGAACTTGAACAGAGTTTGAAGTGGGTATTGTTGGCTTGTGGAGGGACGTTGTGGGATCCCCAGTAACCTGTGCGCCACTTTCGCTTAGGGGATTGGGGCTGGTGTTGGACCGATAAAAATTGAAAACAACTTCTCGGGCTTCTTGAGGAATCCTTTCCACCATCTGTACGTTCTTGCCCCCAGCAAGATCCACAAGGCCAATGTCGCTCTCACGTAAATGGGGCCATCGCTTTGCAAGAGATTGAAGACGAGCAGTTGAAATACTGAGCGCGTGAGAAACAGCCGGTTGAGCAGAGTACTGCTGTGAGGGGCGAAGAAGCAAGTTCAACGCCAAAATGAGAACATCAAGGTCTGAGGTAGACAAAAGATTGTTCAATCGCTAGCACAAGACGTGAGCGTTGAAGATCAAGGCAACAACTGAGGGCACGCACGTCGTATGAATTGAACGTCTTGCGATTCGTCGAATTCTCCAAGAGCAGTCGTTCAAAGCGAAGGATCTCCGAGAGCAGTTCCTTTGTGGAAGGACTGAATGGGTTAAGTTGGAGCTTGTCAACAGAGTACTCGCGGATAATGGAGTCCATGATGTCGTCGAACTTGTTGAGGACCTTGATCCATGCGTTAAGATCTGACCGCGGCCATTTCCAGGTGTCGACTTCTCTCAAAATTCCAATCAATTGCTCGTTTGATTCACTCAGTAGCTTGTTGATGAATTCGTTAACTTGCGGAGGCTGTTTCAATTTATTCATGTGTAAGAAACGCGTCCTGGACGCCATAAAGGGTATACTCACCGGTGAAATCGCCTTCTTCGATTTGGGAAGGATCTTCATTTCCTAGGCGGAGCCAGGGGGAATCAGAAGATCTAAAGTGTTCCTGCAGCTGCAATTCTTGAATCTGAAGATAACCGGTCGCTCACAGCAGAAGAGGTTGCTTCAACGGGCAGGGACACCAAGGAACAGTGCTGACGCAATTTGCCGTGTGACTATAACGCGTCCGTGACGTTATCATTATGGGTAGGACGCGTCCTAGCCGAGACATCAATTCCATCTTGAACCTCTTAGTTAACGCAGCACCGCCAGTTGAATAATACTTTTTATCACCAAAACATGCCCAAGAGAAAGTCATCAGACAATGAGGAAGATTCTTTCTCCGTTGGAGCCAGTGAAGCCGCCGAAGCAGAGACCGAATCGTCTCCTAGAAAATGGACGCGTAAGGTATGTTCTAATTCCTCTTTAAAACAGACCCTAGCTGTTTTATTGAACAATGTTAGAAAGAAGAGAATACTCCACGCAAAAGGACGAAAGTGAAATCTGATTCAGAGGAAGCAGCCAACGCTGTAAGCCTCATGTTGCTGCCTAATTTGAAAGACCCATGAGCTTCCCCATTTCCACCTAACAGAATTCTGCGCTAAATAATTCGAGCGATTTAAAAATTAAGATACAGAAGAACGCAGAAGGGGACAGCTTCGTTGACTTGGGCAAAAGGAAGCGTGCAACTATCAGGACATTCAAGGGCATGACCTTGCTTGATATAAGAGAATATTATGTCAAAGACAGGGAGGAGAAGCCAGGAAAGAAAGGAATATCTCTGACTGTCGAGCAGGTGCGAGGCATGACCACCGTTGATGCGACCTTTTCTGACACTTAACTCCATGTAGTGGCAATCCTTCGAGACAACTCTGGGACTATTGACGGTTTATTTGCAGAGCAGAAGAAGAAATGATATGGATTAAATATTGCCTAGTACCCTATGAAATTGTTACGTGCTTTCTATGAGTGATTAAAACGGCATGCATCTTTTAGATGGTGCATGTCAACCTTGCAGTGTGAGCCCGAAGGAAGCCGTACGGGCTTGTGTAAAGCCTTTCAGCCACCAACCACAAGCCCATGCCCTTCCTTTGCCGAGAGATGCCATAAAATCCATATAGGTCTCCAGTAACGATATTCGGGTGGACAGTACTTCATATTTCCTGGGATCGATTCCATTAACCACAGATAGAATTTCAGCAAGACTGCGCGTACCACCAAGACCTGAAATAATCGCATAACAGGCGAACAGACAGCAGCCCGTAGTCTTCGCTCCTTTGGAGAAGCGATCTTCTTTCATCTTCCCAAACTGCCCGCGCGCAATACTTGGCCATTACCAAGAAAATTCGAATCTATCTCCACCGTTAGAAAGAAAGAAAAACAAAACTTCGGATTCAAGAAGAGAAAGGCACATTTGAATGGGTGGTCATCAAAGCAAGGTCCAGACTCCTATACCGTCATTAGCAGACTGGCGGGAAGAAGATTGTGGGTCATTGCGCACCGTGTTAAATCATTCAACTTCAGGACCATAAGCACCCGTCGGGGTACTCGTCGAAGGACATCTAGCACCGAGAGCAGGATACCATCTCCTTGGGACACTGCATGCCGTATGGCATCTTTTTCTTCGTCGGTCTGGGGAACCATGTCAATCACGCTGGATGCACGTCGAAATTTGTTGTCCTCAATCTCCTCCCAACTACCCTCCAACGCTGCTCGCCCGGTAATGGCAGCCTCAAACACGGGATACTAGATGCTTGATTAGTAGAGGGCAAACACAGAGCCTGACAACATTTACCAAATCCGAGTCAATGTTGCCGACTAACTCAGCATATTTCCGTCTCTCTTGGAGGACAGGTCGTGAAGCGGGCGCCATGAGAGAGAGCCAGAGCTTGCTATAATTGACTCGCAACTTGCGATCGATGTCGAAATACAGGCCGTGATCTAAAAGGACTATCTCAAAGTTATAGGGCGATCTTGATCCTGGAGGAGAAGGCCTTATCAAGAGATTACCTGGCCAAAAGTCAGTTGGCTTGAGACTGTCTCTTGTCAAAAAGGCTTTTACCAGGGTGTGGATCCTGAAACGCAAATAAATAATGAAATTAACTGAGGCAGTTGAGGGAAGTAGCACATACTGCATGAAACCATCCATTCAGCAGCACCATCTGATTAAATATGCGCGACAGTTCAATGGCGACCTTGTTCCGATCGACGTTATGATCAGCGAGGTAAGCTAGATCATCTACTCGTCCTCCTTGTATGTATTCCATGATCAACACTCTTTTTGAGCTAACAATCACTTTAGGGATATAGAGAGAGGCGCGAATGTCACGAAATTCCGCTTCCGCTCGGCTGGCGTTGGCAGCTTCAATGACGAAGTTCATTTCCTTGGGTAAATTGGTTCTCATTTCCTCCTGTGTGAAGCGGAGGAGTCATGAAAAGACAAGCTACGTCAGAAATTTGAGACGCACTCCTAGCCAGGTGAATTCAAACTGGGGGAACCAATATTTAACCCATCCTTGTCGCGTCCATCGTAAAGGGAAACGGGTGGTGAGTAAAGGGGCCACGAACCGAGAGTGATATCCACCATCTCCATGTCTACTTCGCAGAATTCGGCCAGATGGGGGTGCTGTATCTGGTTCAAAGGTGTCAGTAAGAAGAACCGGCGAGAAATCAAGAATGCATACCTTAACGGCTACGCGCGCTCCTGACTCTTTGTGATGTCCGACATGCACTTGAGCTAAGCTTGCAACCCCAATAGGATTAGGGTCGAAGTCATCAAAAAGTTCTTCAATGGGAGCTCCCATATCTGACAAGAAAAGGACTTCCAAGTCGTTGTACTGAGTGGGCTCGCATTTATCTTGAAGAACCTTCATAGTGTCCGTCCATTCCTTGGGGAGAACAAACATAGAGGCCATGTGCTGACCCATCTTTATGAAAACGCCTTGGGGAACATTAAAATAAGCATCCATACTATGCAACCAAGTATGATAGATAAAGCGACCAACCTCCATTGGCCAACAGCGCCTTCAAAACTCGTCTTGCGCTTCGCGTATGACACGCCGAATATGCTTCGTTCTCTTTGCTACTTGATTCATATTTTTTTGCCATGGTGATTTTATAGTCAATGGCACTGAGGACAGCTGCACCTGTTCAAGGTGAGACCAACGGCGCGTCGTTTGAAGACTTAGGAACCAACCTCCTACCCTCGAGCATCTCACAATAGCCAGCACACCATGCCTGAAAGGCTGCGCAGTTTCATAGGCAATAAAACATGCCACGCCAACTATTACCGCACCCGTCGGGTAGAAAATCCAAGGACTACTAGTCGCTGGTTTGCGTCCAAGACGGTGACTGTGATGGGTCAGAGTCCGTAGAGATCGTATGCAGTTCTGCACTTGACTTGCATTGCGGCTTTGACGCAACACGGGCAGGTTCAGTCGCGAGAATGCACGTCGTCCCGCGACGGAAAGCATGATACCAATGGCGGTTCGGACTAAGGGACTGGTTGCTGATCTACTAGGCCACGGCCCGTCCGAGCCGTTCGCCTTGCACATATCTGACATACTTCTCTACGATCCGAAGGTACATAATGCTTACAACACTGCCCAGAGACACGTCGACACTCGAACATCTGAACTAGGATGCTGCTAAATATTGGCAAATTGTCTAAAGAAGCCTCCCAGTAGGCGGCAATCCCTGAAAGCCCTCGACCCGATCAAATACCTTCACACCACGCAAGTATGTTTTCTCCACTCGACCTTGAAGTGACATGCCTTCGTAGGGGGATAGTTTGTTCTTGAATTGCATTGCTTCTTTTGTCACCTAAAATTACATGAATGAAGGCAAGCTGAGGCTGGGAAAAGGCGGACCTTGTAATGTGCTGATTCGTCCCATAGAACAAAGTCCCCATCATATCCAACTTGTAGTTTTCCCTTCAATGAGTCGAAGCCAATGTGTTCTGCCGTCTTCTTGCTAGTCCAGTTGACAATGTCCCCCAGTGGCACTCCTCTTTTGCTACCTTCCGTCCACAATAGGCTTAAACCCAATCCCAAGGTGCTGATTCCTCCCCATGCAGCCATGATGTCGCCGTCATCTAGCCTCTTTAGCTCCGCGATGCAAGGGCTATGGTCAGAGACAACGCAGTCAATAGTTCCATCTATGAGAGCTTCCCACAGCTTGTCCCTATTCGACGCTTCTCGGACAGGAGGGCAGCACTTGAACTCAGTATGCCCAGCAGGTACATCCTCCGCATTGAGGCAAAGGTAGTGGAAGCAAGTCTCGACAGTCAGAGGAAGTCCATCGACTTTTGCTTGCCGTATTAAAGGCAAAGCCGACGCAGCTGAGAGATGAACAATATGACACCGTACCGCTGGATACAACTTCTGGAGTTTGATGATCAGAGATATGGCCTTTGTTTCGAGATCTTGGGGACGAGAAGCCAAAAAAGTAGAATATTCCCTAGGGTCCGGTTTCTCGTAACATCCCATATCATCTGCGAGTTCAGCGTGGAACAAGAGAACACCAGAAACCTCCTAAAACAAAAGTCGAAACAATAAAATTTCGGATAGCCACGAAACAGAAAGACTCACCTCGAGCTTCTTCATCGCTTTATGAAGATCAGGTTCTTCTACGCATGGGAATTCCTGAGATAGAGGTCAAGAACCGACGAAGGATGATAGGAAGATCCACGAACATCAACACCGCTTTCTATCAGGAAACATTTGAATCCTCGAACTCCGGCCTCCACAAGAGGTAGAATATGATCCTATGGCATCACAATAGGGTATAGGCACGGATGCAGAGACAGAGATGCACATACTTACCTGATTGCCAGGTGTGATTCCTCCCCAAAACGCGACATCAGTATGCAATTGTCCCATCGCAGCTTGCCTTTTTGCCTCAAGATTCAGGACAGTTGTAGTAGGAGGCAACGAATTAAGGGGCATATCCACGACTGTGGTGATGCCTCCAGAGGCAGCGGCTCTAGTTCCTGTCCAAAACCCTTCCCAATCAGTGCGCCCCGGCTCGTTGAGATGAACGTGTGCACTGGAAGAGTAACGGTCAAAGACGAGACGCGAAACATTTTTTGTCGCGCGACGTACTCCACTAAGCCTGGTAGCACGACCAAATCTCCTGCTTCAATCCATTCGACGGCTCTCCTATTAAGGCCGAGTTCATCGCAGGAGGCCTGCCCTTCTCGAATGTCGACGATCTTGCCTGTCGATAAGTGAACTACGATTGTAGCTGGAGAGGGCGAAATACCGCCTGGCAGGAGAATCTTCCTTCCAAAACAGATGATGAACTCGACCATGATGTGAAAACTGTATAGTGAGGAATGACCTCATTGTCCAGGAACGTAGCTATGTAACGGATGGGTTCGGAGCTTGGCCGAATTAGGGGGCTGCGACGCGTGCTCGATATTTTCTACATATGCTCTCCTCCAGCACTATTTGTAGGTATTCGCATCCTTCGCACAATTGTGCAGGCAACTCCAATGAAAACGCTCAAGACAGGAAACAAGACAATACGTCCGCGAAGCTTCCAGCCTAAGACTGACAACAACCTATCAATAGCAATAGGCGTATCACGAAAATATAACACTAGTACTATCCATGGTCTTTCGGCAGTGTCGAGTCCTTCGGCGGTGTCGAGCAAACCGGAACTGGAAGGCTCATCCCAAGTCTCAAGATGACCGAAACGGCGAAAATGACACGCGTGGGATGTGAGTCCACTTGCAGACTCATCAAACACTTCATCTGCACAGCCCTGATGGGCGCGACCAGTGCTATAAAGCCGTCACCTTCATTCTTTACCCCCTTCCATCATCTATCGATCGCCCCAGATGTCAAACGACTCCAACAACTATCCATCGTCCAACCGACGTGAATCTACCCCTCGAAAGCTGCCTGCTCCTCCACTCGCGCAGGAATCAAAGCGCGCGTCGCGTCCGCTGCCGAGAATTCCGAGGGCGCTCGTTTGTAAGCAGTGTGGGACGTGTATTACCTCGCACAACGTCCTCCTGCCAGCGTCCGCGGTGAGTGCTGCTCTGAAAACCATGCTCTCGCCTGTGATCCTCATGTCCGTCTGTCTGTTAGATCCCTCCGGACTCACGGTCGTTCAGAGGATTCTTTGGAAAGGCATCCTTATTCACCGAGACGTGGGTCCTTCATCCGATTGTCACAGAAGGACAATACCTAATTATTTTCTCTAGTTATAACGTCATGCTAGCTAAGCCAGGCGTTCAACTTATGGTCACTGGCGCCCACACTATGCAAGAAGTGACCTGCGGAATTTGCTCGTCATATCTCGGCTGGAAGATTGTTCGTGCCCATGAGAAGACTGAATCTTGGAAGGACGGTCACTTTTTGATGGAACTAGAGAACCTCTATGTTCAACCCGACTTGCTGAACCCTCGAAGATCATCATCAGGCTCAGATTCAGACTATAGCCCTTAGGCTCGCGACTCTTCATCTCCTTTTCTCTTTGTGGTTCCGCCTAACGACGTCACGATTAGATTATTCTGCTGCATATTGTACACGATTTGCATCCTTAACTTATTACTTTTCTTCTTTTTCTTTGTACCTTCTAGCGCGTTTGCGAACCCTTCGATCTCTTTACACCATACGTACTATGCATACCCTTACTATTCCCTGATACACCCTTTCCTCTTATTCACATCTCACCCTTGGTAAGCCATGGTTAGTACTCCATCACTGCAACAAATACAAAATTCGTGCTCTCTGGCGAACTTCGTGATGAAAGGAATATTAGCAATTTCGCGAACCTTACATAAGTAAGAGTTTCAAGGGAAGACTGTGACATTCTTTGGTGCAAGTCTCCTTCAATACTATACTTATACCTAACCACGAATTCGCATCAGTTGCGAATAGGAAGCAGGTCTTCTCCTTAACCCCTTCCACACTTGTCTTTTCCATTCATCTTCACAACTGCCGTCCACCTCATGAACTGACGGCCCTCCAAGCATCCCTAATGACTACAGCTAGTCCGAAAGCATCTTTCAAGCTTCCCCCTGTAATCGCTGCGCTCAGCCAGCTGGACTCGTTGGAATCCTTGCGCTCACCCCAGCTCAATCAAAACTTCAGTGACAGCTCCTTGTTGCGTGACTCCGTTGCCGTGTCGGAATTCAACGACATTGCCCTCGACGATGACAACTTCTCACCCGTGGCACTAACAGCTCGGCCTGGACAGCCTGGGACGTACCTTCCGTCTGAAGCGTCCCGTCGAAATAGCACTTCCAGTCGACGCAGTACTTCCAGTCGGCCTGCTAGTACCTCGTTGCCCATCGCTCCAGCGCTAGGTTTAACTTCTACGAAATCTCATAGGAAGACGGCCTCCACAACGACAATCCGTTCGACCCACGAGAAGCGCCTCTCCTTGACACTGTTAAACCGACTTGATATTGATGGGGTTGAAGGAAAGGCTGCAAGAGGCAGTGTAGATGGCCAATTGAAGTTGCAGGAGGAATTTGCTCGACTCCAGGAGAAGGAGCGAGAGAAGGAGCATTCTGCTACAGAAGGCAGCATCGATTGGAGTGTGTGAAATAACCTCATGAGCGACCTTTGGCTGATCATTGTTCTTCTAAATAGATTTCTGGGGAGCAGTAATATCGGGTACGTTCATGTCGAATGCACCGGCTCGTGGTGCTGAATAGATAAGGAAGACTATCGGGGGTTCGCGTCCGAACGTTCCGAAGAACTCGCTCAAGCAATACAGAAAGGCATCCCGGCTACGCTAAGAGGGATGATGTGGCAACATATGTGATAACAATTGCCCTCTAACATCAATTCAACTAATCTACCTCTTGCCCAGGGCTGCTTCCAAAGATCCTGAGCTGGAGGCCACCTATCTGAGATTGCTGAAGGAATCAAGCCCTCATGAAAAAGCGATAACTCGAGATCTAGGACGGTGAGTTGCCTCTTGACATAGCCCAATTATCTTGTATTCATCGGTCGTAGGACATTCCCTCATCACGATTTTTTCACAGATGGTCAAGGTATCGGGCAAGAGAATCTCTTTAATGTGTTGAAGGCGTATTCATTGTATGTCTTGTGATGACCAGACTATCAGTTTCGTTCTCATCTCACCCTTAGATATGACCCGAATGTGGGCTACTGCCAAGGTTTACCCTTCATAGTGGCGATTCTTCTTCTCAATGTAAGTCACACTTCTCTCTTCGCCCATTTCACTAAAGCGAAAATTGGCGCTCAGATGCCAGATGAAGAGGCATTTTCCCTTCTTGTGAGGATGATGAGCGTGTACGACCTGCAAGGCCATTTCTTACCGGAAATGCCGAAACTTCAAATGCGCCTGGTACGTCGTTCACTTCGTTGGTGTTGACTCCTGCTCATTAACTAATAACTATAGTTTCAAGTAGGGTTGATTTGCTGGTTCTGCGCCGCTACACTAAACATTGGGACAGTTTGATCGGCTTGTCGAAGAGATGTTGCCCGTCCTCCATGTGCATTTTCTGCGGCAAGGGATCAAGTCGAGCATGTTCTGTTCCCAGTGGTTTCTGACGTTGTTCAGCTATCGGTGTGTCCGCCTGATTGCCGGGTTGGCGACCTGATTTGCTCACTTGCAATGGCTAGCTTCCCTCTTGAAATCGTGTTTAGGATATACGACAACTGCTTAGCGAGCGGTATCGAGGCTATCTTTGGATTCAGCATCGCGCTCTTGAAGAAGAACGAAGATGCGCTCCTTGCTCTCAAATTTGATGAAATCTTGTCGTTTTTGAACACAAAGTTGTTTGACCACTACCTTGTACGATTAGACTTCTTTCGTGGCGACCCATAGCATCTTGACGCCGGCCTGTCCAGATAACGGATTCAGATCCTCCACCAGAACCAGCAACCTCAAAGTATAAAGTAGACGAATTTGTTCAGGACGCGGCGTCCTTGCGCATCACTCCATTCATGCTTGACTGTTATAGACATGAGTATGAAGACATCGTGGTATGTATCGTCCATTATCTCGTGTCACCGCGGCGCTCAATTCTCGTCAGCGCGAAAGTAATAAACACGCTACGCAAATCGACGAGCTAAGGAATAGTAATAGGGCATTGTCAAATCAAGTGTACGTTACGCGAGGATCAGACTATACGAGGAGTAACACCTTCTGGGACAGGAAAACACTCGAAAACAGTCTCGCTCAATTGAACACGGAACACGTCGAAGTCCTGGTGAGTGCATCGGCCACTTGTAGAGGGTGACGAAGCTGATTCACTGTGAAGAACGAATTAGTGAAGCAGCGGCTCAGAAACGAGGAGATGGAACAGGAACTTGTTCGTTACAAACTTTTGTGAGTACGAAGGGTACCGTTGGGTGCATGCAGGCAAACTAACTGCATTCGAAGATATGCGGAAGCCATGCACCAAAATGAAGGAGCGAACACGTCGAATCGGATGTCGCTTGCTCAAATCATGCAGAGCTTAAAGAGGGGGAGCAGTGGGTAGATGACTGGTAGACCGGCGATACATATAAGTACGATTGGCGTCATTTCTATGCGCACGAGCGTGAGTGCGGACATGCTTTCGCATGACGGAGAAAAATAGATCACGTGTGAAGGCTTCGAAGATGCCCCTTCGAGCATTTATCAGGTCAATGCCTTGAGTAAGATCGCAGTTCCCACGTCCCCACCGCAACCACCCCCCGATGCCCCCCCGCCTCTTCCCCACCGTACTTGTCCTTGCCGTCTCCGTCTGTGCCTACATCCCTGCCTTGCCCACCAACTCGACTAGTGACGCCATCGCAGGAGGTCTCAATGTCACCGACATCTCGAAGCTTCACATGAGATGGTTTTCCAATGGGTCAGTAGGCACCCCTCGGCTTCCCACCGTATTCATGCCCGCCCAACAGATCCTATTCGCAGGACGTCTCATATCAGTTGGCGGGATACGGGAGCAACGGGATGAGCAAGGTCGGTCGTCCGTGTGATGACATCGCCTTTTCCGCATCTTTACGCGCTTTGCCCAAGGGCGTCTTGGTTCACTTTTCGGAGGAGAAAGTGAGCAATATGACTCCCCCAAGTATGTATTGCTTGGACTCCATTATATTTGTTCCATCCTTACGTTATTTGCATAGCGTTGACACCATGGATTGCACTTGTCTCGTGTGACCGAAATGCCACAAACTCTTCCATGGATGAGGACATTTTCACCTTAGCCCGTGACAAAGGTGCTGTTTCGGCGGTGAGTCGCCATCCCTTTTTCTTTCTCTGCCTGTGTTCACTGTTGATCCGCTATCAGGTGCTTTATTCTCTTCACTCCGTCGCCTGTGTTATCAATCCCGAATACTCTGATCCGGCCACATTCGATCAAGTGTTTGACATCTTCTCAACCCAAAGCCCAACAAGTTCACATCTCATTGAGTACCAGTTTGGCCAATTGGGAGGACAGAACGAGAGCATCTACGATTATGAATCCCAACAACTCAACAACTCGCGGGAGGACGTCATGAGATCAACGAGCCAGAACTACGCTGTCTCCTCTGGCTATCTTCTGGCGATTCTACAAGCCTACAATTCCACAGGCGGCAGTAGTGACCCCGTTATGTCCGGAACCAGCAGCGCGCCCGCAGAGCCAGGGAATTCAGGCTCGCCAAATACCGCTCTCGCCATGTGAGCATTTCCATCTCATCGTTGTTTTTTGTTTTTCTCATGGGCTTCAGGATCATCCTGTATGCTATCACAGGATGTGTGTCTGCGTTATTCTGTATTGTGATAATTTCTGGGGCAATACGCGCCATTCGACACCCTGAGCGATATGGGCCGCGGGCACGGCTCGACGGCCCCCCCGCAGAGCAGAGCAAGGGGACTGACGCGAGCCATTCTAGATACATTCCCCATTGTCAAGTTTGGCAATGGTCAGGTTGCCTCTCAAGACTCTCCACCAGCGCTCGAGGAAAAGATGTGGAATCTCCACCTGCTGGAACTAACATTGAGATGGACGCCCTACAGAAAGGAAAAGAAATAAGTTCACCTGAAGCCGCTGGTACCTCGGACCCGCAATCAACACAAAGTTCACCTGCTGTGGCTCCTACCAACACAACTGAAGACCCTTCTCCCGGGGAAGAGCCAGGCTCTTCTCGAACTGCTACAGACAATAATCCAGAGCCCGATGGAGTCGCCGAAGGATCACCAAGGAACCTGGCGGTTGCAGCATCTAATCATGTAGACCACGATGATATTGTCCCTGCATCTATCGGACGGGATACTTGTCCGATTTGTATTGTCAATTTCGAGGAAGGCGACGACATACGGGTTCTACTTTGTGAAGGGAAGCACTGTTTCCACCAGCAATGTGTCGACCCTTGGCTTCTTAAGTTATCGAGCTCTTGTCCTATCTGCCGCCATGGTATGTTTCCTCTTGGCTGCACTATTTGTAGGAGAAGCTGATAATATTTCACTTCAGATTTTCTTGCCCTTGAGAACATGCTCTCTGGGCACACAGACGAGGAGGCTGATGGCTCTGAGCAGCTCGCACCGCCTAGAGGGCACAACAGTGGTGGCAGATTCTCTCGCTATCTACGCTTTGCTCGTCATAGGCACCGCAGAAGGCGAGGAGACGACAATGATCCTACAGACCCCTACATGCCCACTGCGCCAGAAACGTCTCTGCAAGGCTAATTACTTCTGGACTCAGACTTTTCCACTCTTTTCGTGTCTTTCTTGAATGCCTAGTTTTGCATTATTCTACATTGTACACTATCGATCATTCGGACTATACTAGTATATGTATGACCACATTCTTTGTAGCAATCTAGCCCTCTTGGAAGTTTATAGATAGGCGATCTCGGGCTCACCGTCCCTCCTTCCTTTGGTCCTCAAGATTGTCCACCATGCAACGATTTCGAGGAGCTGGTGGTATCGAATGGACTGCATGACTTCATTGGCCAAAGCGTGCTAGGCGCGCTCTCCGAATGTCATCCAGGCTAGGCGCTTGTGCACTGGCAACATCTGGGTTGGGCTGTTCAAGACCTGTCGTGCTGTCCGACATAGTCGAATCGGTATCGGTGACGTCTGTCAATTGGCTACTGGTCCTCTCTAAGCCTTGTTGTGGAGCACCAGGCATGTGCCCCAGAGACGCTCGAAGAGCAGCCTGCAGTTCAGCATCTCCGTCGTCGTATGCTCTATAAGTACTAGAGAAGCCTGGGAGCGACGACGGTGCAGCAGAGGGCTCATCGTCTCGCGCAAGAGACGTTTGCCTCTGTTCACTATGCTCCCTGGCAAGCCTCTCGCTTTCCGCGATTGCTCTTTGTAATTCCTCTTCCTCTTCCTCTTCCTGCCTTCTGCGCCGCGCTCTTCGTTCTTCTAAGGCAGCTTGCTCCTCTGGAGTGAGATCTGCGTCAGACCACATCTCCCTCTGAGCGTGTTCTTGCTGTTCTTTCATCCGCTGGAGGAGCACACGATTTCTTTCGATGCCGGCCGTGACAGGATCGACATCCACGTGTCCAGGGAGCTCAGGAACAGGTTCAGCGGCGTGAGGTAGACTAGTTTGTGGAGTTCGAGAGCCGGAGTCCGGCACAGCAGAGAAGGAACTGTGGCTAGGCTGAAATGACGTACTGAATGAAGGTACTGGCTCGGTCGCTGTGGTCATCAGAGACGCTTGAAGTGCAGCCTGCAACTCGTAATCTTCATCTGAGAAACGGTCATCTTCAGCGTCTTGTATTTTTCGCTCCATGGTAGAAGTTGCCATATGTGGATTGTGAAATATCGAAGAGGAGTTCGGGGAGGGGAGGGCGGACGCAATGATGTCCGCTTGTGTGCGAGGAAGCGCCAAAGGCGTTTCAGGATCAGCTTGTGTGACTGCAAAGACGGAATATCCTGGAAAAAGGGTGCCAAGGTATCCTTCGGAACACGATAGAATAAACGTACCTTCTGCCTCTGATTGTTGCAACACCATGCCAAGATATAGCTTCCCGACCCACTCTGGAGCCTTGAGGAAAGAGTTCAGATTGAACCAATGTCCGTTCCCGTCATCCAAATCGACATTTGCCGCGGCATTTCCGAAGCGACGTAATGTGAACCAGTGCTGCTCCAGATTCAGAATAAAAGCGAGCTGATTCCTGGCAGTTGACACTGTTGGACGAACAACTGGAGAAAATTACTGTTGATCTCACTGTGGGCGTTCGTGGTACGGGCGCATTGATTCGCTTCTCCATCGTGTAAGACTGTCAGAGCACGTTTAGTTACATGTCAATTGTGCTGGATGCGGAAGGATTGACTTTAAGCCCCATACTTTGAGTGCATTGTCCAATACCTGGACAGAGAAGAACCCTGGATGATATAACATTATTGAGGCTTCGAGTGTAGAAGAAGGTGAGGCTAACCTGTATCGTCCATGTTGGTGCTGGTATTGCCGTTGTTATCGTCGTCATAGCTCTCTTCCAGATCGTCGAGGTTGCGAGCGATGTCTGAGAGATCGGGAGCAGTAAACTATGAGATCGTAAGCACCTGCTCTCGTTAAGAGGTCATACTCGTACGTAGTTCCCCTCTGTGCCATGGAAATTAGTGAGGTGTGATTAGAGAAGACAGGCGCTTACGAAGGAGGGAGTTTAGGGCATGTTGTGCACAAAGCATGGATCCCGCTTGCTGTTTCTCGTGATAGATATGGGGAATTAGGGGCTCGAATCCAGCCATGATCACGTTCGTAGATGAAACTTTGAATCTCAAAGTAAGGGGCGGAGTGGTAGTGGATCAAAATTGAACTGGCTTCGGCACGTGAGTCAGGACGCCACTTGGGGAAAAATTGGTCATTTCAAGGGTGTTCCGGAAGCAATTCTGTGCACTTTTTTGGCCAGGGTTTTCGTCCGAAATCGTGCTCAAACTCCTCGGCAGGTGTCTCATTTCGTTATTATTTTTGTATCACCCTTCGGCACGCAGGGTTCTTGGCTCGCAAACCGTCCTCAATTCGGCTCTTTACATCACGTGATACTCATTCGGTCATTTCGGTCATTGTTTGGTCCTGCTCCGCAAAAGGAACACCCTTGGGATGGGATGGCGAAGCGTGTTGAAGTTATGGGTCTTGGTCCAAATACAGGTAAACAACTGATGTCCACTTAGCACGCAGTTGGGAGACGCAGCAACCGTTACCTGACGCAAGAACGCAAGACCAGACGTCACCGCGTCACCGACAGGTCATCGACGCCTTGTTTCACGACTTACCACAATGATTCTACGGTCTCAGCGACGCGACTTCGATATCATTCTATCGCTTTTCTTTTCATATCTGCTTCTATCCGTGCTCGCGGATTCACCTTTTGACTGCCATATATCTGTCAATGATGTCAAATTCGACCTGACCAAGTTAGCGGGCGAGCACACTGTGAATCGGACGCGGACAACACCACCCACCGTGACAGTGGACTTCCTGAGGTTCGACCTGTGCGCCGACCTCAAGCCTCGGGGTGGTGTTGCAGAGCAAGACCAGGTGAGCACAAATATGAGTCCGCAGTGTCCTTTGCTAATACAATCTTTGACAGTGTCCGGAGGGAACACGTGTATGCCTGACGGAGGTTAATCAGAAGGAAAATGAGGCGGATCGTGTCACGGCTGTTATTCCATTAGCTCAGACAAATGGGTTGGAACCCGTTTTCTCGTCGAGCCTAGGTTTGTGGACTACACTGCGTCATGAATAAAAACCGTGAAGTCTGATATGATGCCTCACAGCGCCCAAATACATGTCATTACTCTTTCATGGACCAACTTATTCGAATCACTCTCTTCCTCAGTCGTTTAACTTGACACTCTTCTGCGACCCCCAAGTCACGTCCGAACCGGAAATTACCTCTTATAATGGCACGACCCTCAACCTAGAATGGTACGCCCCTGCAGGTTGTCCGTTCCAGGAAGGTGAGGGTGGAGATAAAGACGAAGATAAAGGAGGAGACGAGGGGAAGGAAGAGAGCGTTGGCAGCGGAATCGGGTGGTTCTTCCTAGTGTGAGTCCCTCTTGTCACCCAGGAAGCTATGCGTTCTGCTCACTTGTTCCAAGATTCTGCTTGGCATTTGCTGCGTACTTCATCTTGGGCGCCTACTACAACTATTCGACCTATGGAGCAACTGGGCTTGACCTCATACCGTAAGTGCCTTCAGGTTCTGCCGGTATTCTATCCTAAGTTTTCTGCTCTAGGCATCGCGACTTCTGGAAGGAAGTTCCGTATATGCTGAGCGATGTGTTTTCCCATTTGTGTTCCAACGTTCGGCCAAGAAGGACTTCAAGTCGTGGAGGTTACATATCTGTGTAGCGACTAGTTGTCGTGTCTGTCATATTCCCATCCTCCTGCTTTGAATCATTCTACTGCGGTGCTTTCATTGGGATTTAGAGATATCCTACACTTCAGTAGTGCGAGTGTTTCAAAAGTAACCATTTAATTTATCGACTATACTGAGGACACGGGCGTTACTTGTATTAGCTAGGCGCTCTTGGATTGCGTCCTGAACGGCGTTCATGAAGCCCTCTGGATGGTCGCGGCAAGCCTGTAGGGGAATACCTGTCATTATAATTCGTGCTGCCCAAGGCTGTAGCCGTGAACTCGACTCACGAATGCTTTTTCCGAAGTTTACGTGTCCCTGGTAAAAAAGTTTGCGTGAGGTAGGTGCCCCACATGTATTACCAATTAGATCGCTCAGTGGAAATAAGACAACATCCAAGTCATCTGCGCCAGTTCTTCCATGTAGAGCACATGAATTGTGAGATGTCGCAACGTCGTCTGCATAGGTTCAAGGAACCTAGAATAGAATAGGCGTATGAGATATCTCGCAATTATTTAACATACATAGTAGAATTTTCTATACTCACACCTTCCACTTCGACCGTATTATTGCGTCCACTGTGACCCAGCGAGCCGCCCCGCCTGGCGTCCATTCATCCACGGTA
This sequence comes from Agrocybe chaxingu, assembly GCA_027627235.1. Classification (NCBI taxonomy): domain Eukaryota; kingdom Fungi; phylum Basidiomycota; class Agaricomycetes; order Agaricales; family Agrocybaceae; genus Agrocybe; species Agrocybe chaxingu. The sequence continues at coordinate 16,128 of JANKHO010000040.1, read as the reverse complement.
GCGACGTTAGCCCAACTTCGATGGTCAAGAGTTTTGATGTCTCCTGCCTAATCGCCGCGACAGTAAAGTAGGAACTGACCTCCACCTTACTTATGAGTGTTTCAATCATGTGCCCTGGTTGATGCTTAGGCTAGGGTTCATATACGACGCAGCCTTCGGGAAGCGTGTATCCGTGACAGAGATACGGAGGGTCTGGTGCAGCTGAAAATATGGATTATCCCACAAGTCATACAACAAGATAAGGGATATTCGCACCATAGAGGATCAAATTTCTAAAATATTTCCTAAGAAAGGAATGGAGCGCTTCTGGTATCATGTCCAGGTCAGAGAACGGGGCCATTTGCTGTTGCGGCGCTTGCTTGATTCGGCTACTCACTGTTGCCTAAAATCGCTATCAACAAGAGCCACATGTACAATGCCGCGAATGGTCTCGATAATAGTAAAGAACCTGCTCGAAAATGCTGGAAGGAGACCCTAGCGCGTCATCGAAGTATAGCCGGTTCATGGGCTCAAAACTTTGTCGACGAAGCCAAAAGTATGGCGTTTCGGATAACTATGCGCAGGTTTGTAATTCAGGCATCCAGCATATTTCTTAGCATGACAGAATTCCTCACAATCCAGAACACGGGGGCGAGAACGGGACCCATATGTAGCGGCTGTATATCCAAAATTAGGAAGTTCCTAGAAGCTGCTGCCGGAACGCACAGTACTTATTTTATTGGCGTAATCCACTTGATGGAATAACGGATGCCGTTGAATGCAGTCGGGATACTGCGGGCGTTGGCACTCAGCCTGGGTTCATCTTCATCGCAGGAACGTGGTGGAGGTTCACTACGACATTCGAATTCGGGAACAGCTCGGTTCCATTTCCTTATATAGAGTAACGTATGGCACCGGCATCAACTTCAAGGTGACTCGAGTCCCGTTTCTTTCACACCGTTCTTTTACCCCTCCGATATTGTGCATTACATATTGATTGAACATTAAGGCAAGAGACGAGTTCATTCAAGAACGCCATGGCAAAGCATAAGTGGTATGTGGTCACCACAGGGAGAAAGGTGGGGATATTCAATAATTGGTGCGTTTGAACTTCTTGACATTGGCGTACGATATAACATGTCCGTTCATCCCAGGCTCGAAACGGCCTCCTATGTTAAAGGGGTATCCGGTGCAGTATACAAGGGCTTTCCTACGGAGACCCAAGCACGCAGGGAATTTGAGGCAGCCCTGGTTCGAGGGGACGTTGAGACTATCAGGGAGTCCTCCCAGCCAGCGTCAAACCGCAATGCTAGGCCAACTGAAAATAGTCCGTTTTCCTCGCCAAGCCCGTCACCACAGCCGCGTTCGCCAGCCGCAAACGGGTCCCCATTGACAAGGCGTCATAATGTCACTGACAGGCCAGCTGACGAGTTCCCTCGCTCTTCACACCGAAGCACACCTGTCTCACGGTCAGCTTCGGAGCCTTCACCGAGTGCTCGTCGGTTCGAGATCATAAATTCATATTTCAAAAATGATTCAGGTCCTGTTGGAGCCGAGGCTCGAGTACCATTCAAGAAGAGTGCTCAAGCCTCGCCTCCAAAAGGATCTTCAAACGTAGTTTCACCGAACGCAGCGAGTCCCTCCCAAAGCACTCGAGCCATTGTCAAAACGCCTGCGTGGCTGGCGGCATATCCCCAAGACGCTGTCCGATCACAGCTCCTGTCGCCTTTGAGTAGCACAGATCTTGCTCTGCAAACTTTCCCAGCAGATAGGGCCCATGGATCTGTTGCATCGAGCCCCAGAACACGGCTTTCAGGCCATCCTGTTTCTCCGTCTGTGTACCGAAATAAGTCACCCGGTCAGCAATCCAATTCCTCAATCTACCTTTCCCCACGGCCTGTCCATGTAAGGTATGAGCACGATGTTGACCCGCGCTCTCCCATTATGAACCGAGCCCAAGTGTTGGAGTTGTCATTTGTGAGGTGCGATCAAGTTATCTGGCATGCCTGTCCCTAAACCCTAACATTAACCTTACAGCTCTGCATCGTTTGTCCGACCATCACCATCATTGCATCTCGAGCAGTTGCCACATGAGGGGATGAGGTCCAGCCTGCTCTTCCAGCCCAGTCCATCTCCACTGAAATGAATATGGCTGTATACCAGCCAAAAGTCCTAGATACAATGTTCAGTGCTGCTTTCCTTAGCATTGCTAGTCGTTACTATGTACCTTCTGATTAGCTGTCAAGAATTCATTCATTTCTGTTGACATTTGGATCGAGAGAGTGGAGATGAAATGACATGAAACTATATAGGTGGCTTGGCACGGTACAGAGAAGTTGCATTAACCGAGCTTCGTCGATTTCCGTGGAGGAGGTCGCTTGACTTTTATTGCCAGACCCGACAAGGACTCGAATAAAGTTCTGGGGATGCAGATGGCTCCAGGCGACCATAAATGAAAGCAAAGAAATAATTTTCTTTGCTTTGGACGGATGCCGGAAAGGGGAACGTTTGAGTGACACTACATTGGACGAGAGGATCCTCGGCCGAGTATGCCGGATGTAGAGGGGCGAGTTAGGCCTGAAGGAGGGCGTCGAGGAATACCCCGCGAAGAGCTAGTACTACCAGCTGTCTCTGCAGTAAATTCGTCAGATTTGGCTGGTAGACGAAGGCACAACTGTCCCTACCACGAGGAGGTGCTGCACCTCGGACCCCACGCGTAGAGACTCGCGTGCCCCGCACACCACGTATACTGCCACGGATCGCGCGATCGCTTTTCTCGCGTTCCAGGCGTTCCTTTTCTTCTCTCCGAAGGCGCTCTTCTTTCTCTTTCTCCAGTCTCATTTTCTCCTGTTGTTCACGAAGAGCCCTATCTTCAGCTTCTCTACGGACGGCTTCCTTCGCAAACAGCTGCTCTTGCTCGAAGGCCATCTCATCCTATAAATTATATCAGTTTCGAGCCTTCCTCATATGTAGAAAGGGGTGCACAGCTTCTGCTCCTTGCCATCTTTCATTGAATATAAGACGCGAAAACTCTTCGGACTGGGAGAGAATGTTGATGTATTTGTTGAGAAGCGCGTCCGTCTGTTCCAACTGAGCTGCCACTCGCTAAAAGACACCGGATAAGCGGAATTAGACATAGATGGGGCGGATTGCACACGTACCTCATTTGCAGAGCCCGTTTCCCGCAGAGCATCATTAAAGAGCTCGAAGGACGCATTCAACTTCTTCAGAATGAATACATCGCTTTGCAACTTCTCTTCTCGAAGTCTGCTTGCCTGTAGACGCGCTTCCTCGTCCGATACTTCGATTGACACGTCTCCTTCATCGTTGTGGGCATCGACATCACCACCATCGGCGGTGGCGTGGGCGCCGCTCCGCGTCGGCGTCGACACATCTGACTCGAACTTGGCGAGAAGGCTGAAAGGCTTGCTCATGATTGCAGTTTGCTCGGCTAGAGAAAGTTCCGACAAAGATAGGTCATTATCACCAGGACCAGTTCGCGAAGATGATGTATCGGAGGGGAAAGTCGGAGATTCCAGCGACAAGAGACGCGATCCAGTATCGCTCGCATGGATATCGAGAGAATCTTGGTACATGACGCGTCAGATTTGGAACAGGGAGGCGAGATACTCGCGTTTTATGGCTTGCGCATGCCAATGACGGATGTCGACGCTGCTAGAAATTGTCGAACGTTGAGAGAGTTACCGCAGAGATATATAGTAGGTCACGTGAGCACCAACTACTCTTGTCTGGATTCGAAGTTTTAAATTTATATTTTCCTTCAATGCCGTCCGTAAAACGGAAACTCTCCCCGACGCAAGTGGGATCCGAAGATGAGGGCTCATCGTCTCCAGTCGCTTCGCAGGACGATGGCTTTGACATTTCTTCCGCACTCATAAGGAAACGGCCGAAAATAACGCAAGATGAAAATGACGACGAGGATCTTGCTGATTTCATCCAGTCGTCTATAGCGAAGAGGTCGATCAAAGAGGGAACATCTGTTATAAAGCAGGCAAAAGGGAAGGCAAAGGTCGTCAAGGGGGAAGTTGGAGGAGGCAGTTTTCAGAGCATGGGCCAGTGTTTCTACTTTACTGCACCGCTTGACTCTCATCCGGCAGGTTACAGGCCTGCATCCATCACTTCTGCGATCCCTGACATTTCAAGGTTACAGAATTCCAACCCCGATCCAGCGCTTGTCAATACCAGCGCTGCTCACCACACCGCCAAGGGACCTTGTTGGCATGGCAAGGACAGGTTCAGGAAAATCGCTTGCTTTTATGGTCCCTCTTGTGCAAAGATTAGGTGGTAGACACTCGCCAACATTTGGAGCAAGAGCCCTCATTTTGCTTCCCACTCGCGAATTGGCGTTACAAATTCTCAAAGTGGGGAAGGAATTGGCACGAGGGTTCCATGGCAGCCGTGGAGATCACGCTGGGGACAAATTCGAGGAAGATTCAAAGAAGGGGGAAAGTCTTAGATGGGGTCTTGTTGTCGGCGGTGAAAGTCTCGACGAACAGTTCGAGATGATCACCAGTAATCCGGATGTGTAAGCGCGTTTAACCTTCATCTCTTATCGGTAGCTCTTACATTTCCTTAGCGTTATCGCAACACCGGGCCGCCTTCTTCATCTAGTTGTCGAAATGGCTCTCGACCTTAAGTCGATCCAATACGTCGTATTTGACGAGGCAGATCGACTTTTCGAAATGGGTTTTGAGGTGGCCCTGAACGAAATCCTCGGCCGTCTTCCCACCTCGCGTCAAACAATTCTTTTTTCTGCGACATTACCAAAGTCTCTCGTCGAATTCGCTAAAGCTGGACTGCAAGACCCAAAGCTAGTTCGCTTAGACGCCGAAAGCAAGATTAGCACAGACCTCAGAATGGCATTTTTCTCTGTCAAGCAGGCCGAGAAAGACGCTTGTTTGCTGGCTCTGCTACGCGACGTTATCAAAGTCCCTTTCGGTTCTACTCATACAGAAATTGACGAAGAGGGGAGCAAGAAGAAAAAGGGCAAATTTAAACACTCAGATCACTTCACGGCACCTCATCAGACCCTCATCTTCGCCGCTACCAAGCATCATGTCGAATATCTTCTTCAGATTTTGACTGCTGCTGGATATGCAGTCTCTCATATATATGGCTCTCTGGATCAAACAGCACGCACCCTCCAAATGGACCAGTTCCGTCGGGGTGTTACCACCATTCTGGTTGTCACGGACGTTGCAGCACGAGGACTCGACATTCCCGTCCTGGAAAATGTAATCAACTACGACTTCCCTCAAGGTGCTCGGGTTTTCGTGCACCGAGTAGGTCGAACAGCCAGAGCTGGTCGCCAAGGCTGGGCTTGGTCGTTCGTCACCAATCCCGAGCTTCCGTATCTTCTGGATCTCCAACTGTTCCTTGGACGGCCTTTGGTCAACGACGTGGCAGAAGAGAGTGATCAAGTATACACCGAGTCGCTAGTCTTGGGTAATTTCCAACGCGAGAAAATTGACGAAGACGTTGAATACATTCGATCTCTCGATGCACTCCATCATCAGCTACCCACTCTTCGGGAAGTCATGAAGAGAGGCCATGCCATGTACGAACGAAGCAAAGGCAAGGCCAGCGCACAAAGCTACAAAAGGGCAAAGGGGATGACGAAGGACCCCAAATGGTTCTTGGCCAATTCAGACTCAGGTATCCATCCAGCCCTGTTTAGGGGGCCAAGTGCTCGAGCTAGGCGTGAATCTGAAGAAGCACGGAAACAATTGCTCTGCGTTGTCAATTCTTTCACTCCATCGGAGACAGTATTCGAAACTGGATCCAAGGCGAGCTCGGAAACGGCAGCATTAATGAAGGAGCGCCGTAAGGCCCTTGGAAAGTATGCCCAAAGAGCCATTTCATCGACCTCCGTTGTGGGGAACGATGGGTCAGATGAGGAAGCCGCGCCGGATATGAGCGCGACCGAAATGGCTAACGAGGATGAGATCGTGGTAAAGAGGACTTATTTTGTTCTTTCTTTGGGAGTCTCACACGCAGTCTAGGCTGTCTTCGGCGCAGCGGATAAAGCAAGGAGCTCCCGAGACGAAGAGTTCTACATGTCCCACTACCAAAAGGATGCCATGAGTGAGAAAGGGTATGCGCATCTTTTACCTTTCGGGGACTGTCGCTGACGAACATCCGCAGCTATTCGTTGAACGACGGAGCGTCTTCGTTCGTCAAACAAGCACAAAACGTGACCTTTGACCTGACAAACGACGAAGGCAGGGCACAGCGGAGTAACAAGCTCACCTGGGACAAAAAGAAGAAAAAGTTCATTCAAGGTGATGGAGTGGGTGCAGACAATGTCAAGATGGTACGGACAGAAAACGGCACTCGATTGCCCGCTACCTTCCGGAGTGGCCGGTTCGATGAGTGGAAGTCAAAGAGCCGAACCACCCTACCGCGCATCGGTGAGGCGGAGAACGCTTCATCGTCTAGCAAACCTTCTGGGTCCGGACGGCATCGCTTCCAGCACCACAAAATCATGCCTGCGAAGCCACTGGATAAACTTGACAAAGGGTTTGAGCGCAAGGCTCGCCAACTTAAGAAAAAGTTGGAGGAGTCTGGCGCTATGCAGGAAGGCTCAAAGCAGTCAACACCCAATGGAAAGTTAGGCGTCAGGCATAGCGGCAAGACATATGGACGTGTCAAGACGGAGCTCAAGACATCCGAACAGATTAGAAAGAACAGGAAAATAATGGAGAACCGGAGAGCAAAGAACGCACGGCCAAACCGGACGGCTGGCAAGAAGGGAAGGCGTTAGGCTGGTCTCTCCATTCTATCCTTCCGTCGCTATCTGCATGCACACTAGGTTACGACTGGATTGTTCGCATATTCCCACCTTGCACCACTCCCTGGAATGACCTTCTTTTCTGAACTGCCCTCCAGGAGGTCGACTCCCACGCTTCTTAAAGCGTGAACGCACCATTTAGGGTACCCCACATCGCCAAAATAGCCCGCAAAGAAAGACCGCAGGTAATCCGGGAATGTTCCTGCCGTGATGGCTTCCCTTGCGCGACCCATGACTTGCGCTTGGAATACGACATTGTGCAGTGTGATCGCTAGAGGAGTAGAGATTAGATATAAATTGACTGGATGGTCGGCAAGATACCATGTGCTGCCGCAGTTTCGTGAGTGATCGTGTGGTGAAGGATTGCTCTGGATACTTTGTTAGTGCATGTTGGACAAGGGCAGTTTTCATCTATTGGGCGGAAATCTTTGGCATGCCTGCTGAGTTCTGAGATAATGTTTGATTGGGTAGGACAGAATGTGCAATTTTCAGGACATACTAAGATTAAGAGGTCCATTATGAGTCAGGGCGACGCCAAATCTTGCTGTCCGGGTTGGGAATACGCAATCTGCCTGGTCATACAGTCTCGGCTTCGAGGTCTTGGAGAATATTGGCGATCTCACCATATCGACCCCGAGAGCAACACAAACCAAGAGATCTGCATGCCAGGTCAAGGTCAAGCGATGGGGTATTTACAATTGAATCCTGCCTTCAGCAAAACCAATACCCATGGAGTACCTTGGTCCTGCGGAATATAAGAAAGACGACCATGACCCTCGGGGAATGCTCACTTTCTTCAGGAAGTTTGTCGGCACATTGTTTGATACTTTAAACGTCAATTTTGCGCTGGGTTGCAACAATGAAATGTGCCTTACACTCTCCAGAAGACATCTAGGAACACTGAGCGGTGAATCAAACAGCAAACGGGTTTATCCATACCTTTCTCTTCACCACCACTCAGCCCACCAATAGCATAACCAGCAACACCGTCCTTCCTTGCAATCATCGCATCTAAGCAGCGATCGCGGAGACCTGGATCAAGGCCACCTTGCACAATCGCAAATAGATTCTGGGTCTCTTTCTTTCCAGACGCTTCGTGTTTTGCTATGCATCGGTCAAGCCACCTGACGGATCGTTCCATGGCTTCTTCGACTCGAGGTCCCGTGGTGAGACTTGAGACTAGTTCGCGGTCTAACATTGAGGGAAATCATCATCCTAGCGATCTACGCACCTACGTCGTCCAGCTGCATAATGATATCTGCTCCAATAGTATGCTGTATTGATATACTCTCTTGCGGGCTGCATAAAGAATGAGAACGGATGAGATACATTATTTCTGGCAACTGCTCACAGTAAGCTTGGTTGGTTCTCCGTCAAACGGGCTGGCAAATAATGCCCCTTCTTCAGTAATAGTTGTGAACTTGCTCAATGACACGAGTTGAAAGCCTCCACTATCCTATTTTAGCTGGATAACTTGTAGGACTGATATGCTAGAAGAATGGGAGGCATACCGTCAAGAGATTCCTGTCCCATCCTTGGAACTTATGCGCCCCGCCAGCCTTGTCGAGAACCTTGAGACCAGGTCGAAGATTGAGATGATATGTATTGTTCAGTATGAGAGTAACACCAAGGGCATCCATTTGCTGAGATGTAAGTCCCTTAATCGCGGCTTGAGTAGCCACGGGCATGAAAGTTGGCAGCATCGTGACACCATCTGGGTAAACAGAAGTTAGGCGCTGGGCAGCACAAGGATTAGAGGGGAGACACACGAGCCAATTTCATGCGAGAGACGCGCGCCTTTGTAGTCGGGCATCTTGCAATGACTTCGAATTGCATGGCGACGCGCTGGATAGCAGAAGATGCCAGCTTTGCAGTCCACTGTGTTGAGGAGATAGCCGATCAAGCACGTCTAATTTCTAAAATTAACTCGCGTCCCATTTTGTTTTGTTTGTCACGGCAGCGCAGGGCAAACAGCTGGCGGGCCCCTCGTTGAGTGACTGCTTCCACGAAAACAACACTACCTAGCGTTGATGTCAACAATGCTCCGTTCTCTTCTGGTCGGTCTCCTAATACCATGTATCCATGCGTTTTATCTTCCCGGTGCTGCTCCACGCAACTATGCCGAAGGCGAAAAGGTCGAACTCTTTGTGAATGCTCTGACACCTATGCTATCTGGTTCCAATGACTCAAAACTGGTGCGTAGTTCTATAACTTGGTGTTGGCTGTGCTCCTGATCTTGTCATAGAAATCACTGATTAACTGTGAGCCCGATCCCTCTACACGCCGGCGAGAATGCCTATCCTCATCCACTTTCGTTGTGAAGACGATTACTACAACCCGAAGTTCCGATTCTGCGAGCCCCCTGGTGGCCCAAAGCAGGAACCGGAATCTCTAGGGTCAATTCTGTTCGGGGACAGGATATTTAACTCGCCTTACGACGTACGTAAATATGCCGCCTGTTTCAAGCATCATTCAAGTTTGTCTCTTTACTAGATCCATATGTTGGAGGACAATGCTACTTGCAAAACACTCTGTGTAGCTACCGATGTCACAGGCGAAGAGGCGAAATTTATCAACGATCGTATTCGGGAAGACTACGCGCTTAATTGGCTCATTGATGGACTTCCTGCGGCTGAAATGAAGGTTGATATGAGAACGAAGGAGCTGTTCTTTGACATGGGCTTCAATCTTGGCGACAATGAAGACGAACATCAGAACTTGCCTGCACTGAATAACCACTATGAAATTGTATTGAGGTCGGATCTATGTCTGCATCTTCTGGCAAAGTCTGACACCTATTAGATATCATAAACCAACCCCAGACTCATTTCGCGTTGTAGGGGTCCTCGTCTGGCCAGCGAGGTCAACTGATTTATTCAACTACTGTCGAAGTGGTGTACTCATTATTACCTCACAGTATTGGTGGTCCTCAGACGTCAACGCCGAATTGCGACATTCACGGTGCCCAACCCATGATCTTGAGTGAGGATGGAGTGCAATCCATCCGATACACCTACCGTGTCTCGTGGAACGTGAGTCAACACATATGTGTCCATTCCATCTCGTTCAATTGATAAATTGCCAGGAATCCGACACACCCTGGGTCAGTATATGAAGTGAATACGTCTGTGCTTTTGCTTATAAGTCATAGGCCACTCGTTGGGATAATTATCTCCATATCTTCGACCCTCGCATACATTGGTTCAGTCTCGTCAACTCTGTCGTCATTGTCGTCTTCCTGTGTGCTATGGTATCGATGATTCTATTCCGAAGTGTTTCGCGCGATGTACGCCCTCTCCACTAGTACTATCTCTTCTCAACCTCAATTCACTATTTCGCCCTGCAGATCAATCGTTACAACGCCATTGATCTCAGTGTACGTCGCCTCAATGCTTTCGCGCCTGCCTCGCTAATATCTCCAATAGGAGGATGTGCAGGAAGACTGGGGATGGAAGCTTGTTCACGGAGAGGTCTTCCGCTCGCCCAGATACCCCCTTCTTTTGTCAGTCATGGTCGGGAACGGCGCACAGCTATGTGCCATGGTCGCGATTACTTTAGGTATGCTACTAATTAACCGGCAGCTCGTTGATCAGCCTCAACTTCGGCCTGTAAATAGTCTTCGCTTTGCTTGGTTTCCTATCACCCTCTAATCGTGGCTCTCTGGCGACGGTAATGATGGTATGCTGGTCGTTGTTTGGCAGGTTCGTTGGCTGTGCTTGTGCTTTCTTTGGTTTTGCTGATACGCATTTTTAGCATTGGAGGCTATTTCTCCAGTCGTGCATACGCTTCTCTAGGTGGCACAAATCGCAGAAAGAATGCCTTCGTTACTGCAACAGCACTACCAACGTTGGTCACGCTTGATACTTAAGATATCTGGCGCTCAACGTTTCGCCTTCTAGACTCATTTTCATTGTCGTCTTCCTCTTGAACTTCTTCTTATTGGCTGCAGGGTCATCGGGGGCTGTTCCTTTCGGTATGCGCACCTAGCACCTGCTATTGACCCTGACGGATTTTAGGCACGATGATGTTAATCATCGTTTTGTGGTTTGGAATCTCAGCGCCCTTGTCCGCAATCGGATCATACTTTGGCTCTAAACGTGGGGTATGTGCATGAGCAAACTCGATTGGATTATTCTTATGTCTCCTTCGTTGTAGGCTCTGCAGCAGCCGGTTCGAGTCAACCCGATTCCTCGTCAAATACCACCAGGTCCGAAATACTTGAAACCATGGGTTAGCATCACGCCTCCGTCACGACAGAATCAGGAGGTTGATCTTCTTCCACTTTCGACAGGTAGCGGCACTCCTCAGTGGTATTTTACCATTCGGTATGGATAGTTGTATCCCTGATCTCTGGCTGCTTACAGTCGTTTAGGTGCTGCTTTCGTGGAACTTTACTTTGTCTTGTCCAGTCTTTTCGCCTCTAGGGCATACTACGCTTTCGGTTTTCTGGCGCTGACTGCAGGTGTGGTTGCGCTAACAACGGCGACAGTCTCGATTTTGTTCACCTACTTCCTATTATGCGCCGAGGAATACCGGTAAGTCGTGTGTACTTATCGCAACATTCCCGCCGAACCTGTGAATTAGTTGGCATTGGAGATCCTTCCTGATCGGAGGCGGCAGCGCCTTCTGGGTCCTGGCTTATGGCCTGTTCTATTGGGCCTCAAGACTAAAACTCGACTCATTCACAAGCATGGTCTTATATCTTGGGTATCTTTTCTTGATCTCCCTCTTGGATTTCCTGATTACTGGTAAGTTTGAACATAATACACTGGCGATACAATGTTGAACTACCTTTTCTTATAGGTACAATTGGTTTCCTGGCGTCCTATTGGGCTGTCTCAAGGCTGTATACTGCAATTCGCATTGATTAGTGGTGCAATTAATTATTATATGTAGATAGATACAGATATTTTGTCTAATTGCCAAGTATGCATAGAAATGCCAGGGACGATGAGTGGGGTGGGTATGGAGTACCAGCATCAATCTGAAGCTGCAAGAACCAGGAGCTTGTCCTTTCCTGCACGCAAAATAGCAATTTTTCCGTCCAGAAGCTCCTCTTGCAGGATTTTGTATTGTACGTCTTCAACAGGCTGATTGTTCAAGTACAGACCGCGAGACGAGATAAGTGAGCGCGAGACAGCTTTTTGGAAGGGATGAGACGGATCACTGGCAAGCTGCGAAAGGGACTCACAATTTGATGCCACAAGTCCATGTTTTGCAGCCAGCTTTCCAGCAGAAGTATCCAAAATCTCATGCCTGGGGACCTTCACGAGCCGAGGGTCTTGATCGAAAGCAGACAGGATATCTTTAGCTTTGAAGGTCGTGTAATCGGAGCCAAAAAGTAATTTGGTTCGGGTAACAGCTTGAGCAACACCAGTTTCTGCATGGCGTGTCAGACTGAGCTCATCATGTTGGCTGGTGGAAGGACAAACTTGTATGGACCATTTCTGTCACCTCTGCAGCTAGATGATGTTGCGCAACCCTTAGACCAGGGGATTTCTGTGCAATAGTTAAGCGTCATTTGCTCAAAACGACTCCGAGTCCCACCTACTTCATGAGTATCCAAAACAGTTTGGATTTCTTCATTCGATAGGAGCGTAAAGAGTTTTAGGTACTTCCCAACATCTGTATCAGTTACTTTGAGGAAATACTAGTACCGAAAACGTTAGGAGCACTCGACGTCTCGAGGCGCACAACACGTTACCTGGTAGAAATCGAAGACGCTGGTCAGAGTGGGGTCCAACCAGATCGCATTTCCAGCACTCTTCCCGAACTTCTCTCCCGTGGAAGTGGTTAGGAGAGGGGTGGTAATGCCGTAGGCTACGCTAGATTCCTGGTTATTTGAAGTGTCAGGTTCGAGTTTGCTGATCAGGTCCAATCCTGCCACAATGTTGCCCCATTGATCAGAGCCGCCCACTTGGATGGAACACCCGAAGTGTTTGTGCAGGTGATAAAAATCGTAGGCTTGCAGTAGTTGATAGGTGAATTCAGTGAAGGATAGGCCTTGCTGCGAATCCAAGCGAGCACGTACACTTAATCCCTCGTGAGGATAAAACAGGGCGGATTTGAAACTTGCGTACCAACCTCTCGCGATTCATCATAGCGTTCACTCGAGCATGGAGTCCAACTTTTGCAAGGAAGTCCAACAAGGTGAATGACTCGTGCCATTGTAGGTTGCTAACGACTTGAGGTTCCACAGAAACAGCTTCATCGAGTTGGATGCGGGAACAGGCGTAGGGGAGTGCCCGTTTGAAGAAGATCTGTATGCTTGACGTTAGATTGACGACGTTGTCCTCAACCTTCTTGGTGTCAGCAGGTTGACGCTCGGTCAGTCGACCGGATGGGTCTCCGACGCGTCCTGTTGCCCCACCAATCTTCTCGTCATGAGCCTGATTCCGTGAGAGAACAAAGACGGTGCTCACCAAGGGAATAATGGGGTGACCGCGAACTTGGAAATGGAGAAGGCACATCAAGGGGATGAGGTGGCCTATGTGAAGAGAACCCGCAGTTGGGTCAACCCCCGCATAGACCGTCTGCTTGCAGGATTGAAGGGCATTCTGAAGGGCCTCGCGTCTGTGGAAGGAGTCATCGGTGCTGTCGTGCGCGAGACAGGTGTGAACCGGGCTAACTTAGTCAAGTTTTGGATGAATCCACGTTGAGTCAGATCCTCGAGAAGAGGGAGGGGTGTGTGTAAGAGCCTTGTGAGGAAAAGCTTCTGTAATCGACGCAGAACAGGTCGCCGCGACCACATGAGATGATGACAGTCACTCACAAACCCTCAGGCCTGAGGCCTCAGAATTGTCATTCCCGACCTCTCAGCGCGGCAAAGATAAAGCTAGGGACCGTTCAGGCAGAATTTCTACATTTTACGCGTATAACTCTGTTTTCTAGACGGCATACGGATCCTTGACCACCCCACTGCCCAAGTTAGTCTTCTAAGTTTGAGATCATCAAGGCGCAAGTTGAAGTTCGCAACCAACCGCTGCGAAATCACGCGCTGGAATCATGTGATGTCGGAGTTTGCCAACTGAGCAGTTTTTGAAAATAAGGTTCACCGGCCGTCGTTCAGCTCCCTATCGCCAGCATCAGTACCGACATCCACCGCAAGAATGGGCTGTACGTCCCCCGCAGTCCTCTATGCCTTCGATGCTAGCTGATCTGCTCTGCTTCAGCCAACAAACCCCGTGGTCTTCAAGCCGCTCGCAAGCTCCGAACTGACCGCCGCGAGAATCGATGGGTAATTACATCGCCAACAAGGGAGACGCCATGCTCATACCCCTCCTCCCCAGGCCGATAAAGCTTATAAAAAGCGTGCTCTCGGCAACGTTTACAAGACTTCACCCACTGGAGGCTCCTCGCATGCGAAGGGCATCGTGCTAGAGAAAGTCGGTGTTGAGGCCAAGCAGCCCAACTCCGCCATCCGCAAGTGCGTGCGTGTTCAACTGATCAAGAACGGAAAGAAGGTCACTGCTTTCGTCCCCGTGCGTGCTCGTTTCTAGCCTTTGTGCGTCTTTGAAGTTCACAGAATCCATTAGAACGACGGTTGCCTCAACTTCGTCGACGAGAACGACGAAGTCCTTATCTCCGGCTTCGGTCGCCGTGGCAAGGCCAAAGGTGATATTCCCGGAGTTCGTTTTAAAATCGTGAAGGTGTCGGGTGTTGGTCTCCTCGCCCTCTGGAAGGAGAAGAAGGTCTGTGCACCCAAACCAACGCTCTGAGTGGTGCGACTAACATTCCCACAGGAGAAGCCCAGGTCATAAAAATCTCGCACGAGGTGTAGGCCGTTGTTCTTATGACGCTGTTATCGCACTGCAACTCTCTGAAACTATGCGCTCCTCCTTTTCCGCATGCTTTCCTTTTTGCAATACTATGATATGAGCATTCTGGCCTGAGCAGTCAGAGATCAGTCATAAGTCAACGGTCTCTTAGTTGGCGAGGTTGGTGTAACGAATAATCTCGATGCTTATTTAGGCTGAGGGCTTCAATATTTCGACCTCTGGTCGGGGGCCGTACATTGGCCTGATTGGCAAGACCCCTTGGCCACCATACCCTTATGCGAAGGGACAGCCCTAAACCCGATGAGTACGAAGAAACGTTGTTTTTCTTTTCTCGATCATAATCTGTTTGTCTTTTGCTAAGATATACCGACTCATTAACATTCTGGTTCCAGATTCTGCTGACCCCATCGGTAGGATACTAGTAACATGTAATAATGTAGTATTTCGCGAATCTTCACGGGGGGCCGCGTATTGGGCTTATCAGTGCTCCCCTTGCCGAAGGTTAAGCATTTCACTCGGACTCATCTCGGTTTGAGGGGGAGTTGTTGGAATATTGACGGCAAACCCGAACCGTGCCCTCGCCTCTAGCGCCACGGTCCCACTACAAATATGTACATAGCAAATCTTTCTTTTGTTCACTCTCCGTATTGCCTCCCATTTATTCATGTACCTGCGCTATTCTTTATTGCGCTTTTTCTCTTCATTTTATCCCTGGGATATTCAATCCTATTTGTCTCCTGCTTTACTTGTTCTTTTCGAGTACTCTACAGACACGGTAGTTACTCTACATATAAGCTGTAGACTTTTGTCATCTCCCACCAGCCGTTTTCTTCCCAAATGACTGAGCTTCTCGCGCTAGGATTCTTAGAGGTGACAGAGGAAAGACGAACCGTATTTCGGCATTGTGGCCTCGTGGTGGGCGTACGTTCCACTAGCAGACCTTCTCACAACTGCTCACCTGTTGCTCTTACGAGATGCCGTGGGTTCGGTGTCGATTTTTTCCAGTGTCCTTGTGGTCCGAATGTCTTTTACCCTGTCAAGGGCAGTCGAGACTCGGATTCTCCGGGTACATAATGATTCGGCTCATTATTGGCGTGGACGATCCGACTTCGTCGTCGATGAGTAGCTACTGGCCCAGTGCCTTGATGCCCGAAGCCAAAGTCAGTGGCTATAGTGTGAAATCTGAGTCAAATACAGCGCTCACGGGCGTTTCACTGGGGAATTGATGATTGCCTGATTCCAGCTGCCTGCAAGAGCGTCGAGTCAGCGACTCGAATCAATCTTTCCACCTATGACATTCTCGAATGCTATATATTCCTCCTAGAAACCTCCAAGATGGCGTCAAAGAGAAATGTCTGCACCTCGAGCCCGTCCTCCACCCCCCCGTCGCAGTGTGCCACTTTCCCCAGATCAGGTCGTGCAAGATACCCACCAGGTCGGAGGGGTTGGTACGACCTCAGATGCTGATACCCGAGTGAGGCGACTGAGTAATCTAGTTGCCCGCATGTCGGCGGGGGGCCCCGTTCCTCGTCTACCCCCCATTCCTACTCGTCGGAATAC